>JADBJO010001507.1:0-17500 GCA_016801955.1 Conus betulinus
CCAAAGCCACAAAGGGTAGTTTAATGTGTGTGGGAATTTCTATCCCATCATCCCCTAGCGTTTTACTCTCTAACCTTTTTTTTTTTGTCCGTCCTAGTGCGTGTTTTGCACACGACCCTTAAAATCTTCAACACGACCCTTTTTTTGCTCCCGATCAAATTCAAATCAAAATTTTGAAAAACGGCAGCAAACGAGGCATACCATCTTAGACAAAGGAACAAGTCTGGACACGAAACACCATCCCTCACCGACCTAAGCACACAGGTCAATGATTTGACCCTCCATGGGGGCGAGGTCACGACGTTCTTGAACTTTCTCCAGCCAGCCCTTTTTTCTAACCAATCACAAGGCACTTGACCAATCCACACACACACACACACACACACACACCACAGAAGCAAAACTTATCGGTTCCAGATGTTTTCAGAAAAAGCAAATTCCATGTCATTTCTGGAGGAGGGGGGGGGGGGGGGGGGGGGATTAAATGTAGGATTCTTGCATTCTTTCCCAAGCAAAATGAATACCCAAACATTTTCCAGCTTACTTAGTCTCAACAGAATTGCGATTCTTCCAATTATGTGATGTCTAATAAATAAAAAAAAAAAAAAAAAAAAAACTGTGTTTATCCGACACTCAGGTTTTTCTTCCCACCCTACAGCCCCTACACCCCTAGAGATTCTTTTCTTCTTGTACTGGACATTAAGTGTAATGCACTGGACGGAACTTGCTTTTCAGCGCATGTACTCATATTCACATTTATTCATTTAAGCATGTATCCCCCCCCCCCCCCCCCCCCCCCCCCCCCCCCCCCCCCCCCCCCCCCCCCCCCCCCCCCCCCACTTCCCTAAAAAAAAGTAATTTTTTTTTTGCATTGTTGATATCCTCATCCCTCCCCCTCCTTTAATTCTATATTTAGTATCGTCGAGAACAACGTCCCATAATTCGCAAACCCGTTCATACTTTTTCGCTCACATTCAAATTGCACGACATGGGATTGTTTCCCCTGAAAAAAAAAAAGAGAAAGTCTATAGACTTATAGACTTAATCAGAATTCACAACGTTGTTACAATTTCATCTGTCTTTAAATTATAACAAAAGAATATGTCTATTCAGCAAAACAAAAAAGAATCTGTAAAAACATGATTTAAAAAGTGAGGAAAATATGTTGCTTTATTTTCAAACTACCATTACTAGTGAAGAAAATGTGTTGCTTGATTTCTAAACCTGTTAAAAATACTACTACCATTTCTACTACTACTTTTGCTACTTCTACTAAGCCCACCATGAGCAGTGATCAAGTGACTACTGTCAAAGTTGAATTGTGGGATGCAATTAGTATGACTGTGTTCACAAACCAGTGGAAAACGAATGTCGTATTTTCGCCATTTCTACACCGTGGACTTCCCTCCTCTATATTTTGTATGACTTTCTCCATCTTTCCTGCCCTTCACAATTTGGTGTGTGTGTGTGTGTGTGTGTGCGCGCGCGCGCGCGCGTGTATGTGTGTGTGTGTAATCCTACAAGCAACAAATCATGCCTCACCTCCACTCTATTAAACATTCCTTGTGACAAGAAAATAGTCATTAAAATGCGTTCTTGATTTGTTTTCGATCTCTTGCATTGTTCATGAACACACACACTCTCTCTCTCTCTCTCTCTCTCTCCCCGAACACTTAGACAATGAGTCACACACACACACACACACACACACTCTCTCTCTCTCTCTCCGAACACTTACTTAGACAATGACACACACACACACACACACACACACACACACACACACACACACACACATATGCGCGCGCGCGTGCGTTGTCTGTCTGATTATACATAATACATTTCGCGCGCGCGCACACACACACACACACACACACACACTATCAAGATGACTAGCACACACACACACACGCGCGAACACACACACACACACACACACACACACGCACAGAGAGAGAGAGAGAGAGAGAGAGAGAGAGAGAGAGAGAGAGTTCCAAGGCATTCAGGAGAGCACAAACCTTCACCATCGTCCAACGGCTCCTCGATCCTCGATCCACCCCTGCTCCGGATCTCCACATCAAATGTCAATGGTTTCGTCCAAAAGAAGCTTATAAAAACACGCACTGAAACCAAACCATGCGTACAGATTGGGGCTTAGTGTCCTCTCAATGCATCATGGGTGATCTAAGCGGGGCTTTGTCAAAGTCTAATCAACAAGGTTTTAGCAGGGACAAAAGGTGAACTAAAATCCACAGTGAAAGCCTCGTCAAAACCTCTCATCACCACAGGTCAAAAACATTTACATCAGAAGACGATCACTGGGACCTCAAGATCCTATGTGCCACAACAAACAAAAAGCCTGACGCCACAGACTGTCCATAGGAAAGCTCTTAAGACTGGCAAGAAAATGCACTTTTTCAGAGTCCATCCAATCGCAAGGGGTCAGAGCTTCCAGGAATTCATTCTCAACACAAGATGGCTGAAAGAAGAAATTCCACAAATTAAGACAGATTTTCCAAAACAAAACTGCTTTGAACTCTTTCTTCGCTATACTTCAGAAGCAAACAAAGGCTTAGGACAATGCTGATAAACCAGCTTGAAAGGTACATCTGCAAGATCCATGCTAAAATGAAATTTCAAAATTTAATATGCTATCTGCACAATAAAGGCCACATGACGAAAGTAGTTTTGAAATTCTGCACAGTGAAGGTCAGAAGACGATTAGTCATTTGTTTCTGTACGGTTTAGGCCAGAATTTGGCTATGGCCAAGTTATGTATAAAGTACAGCGGACAACAAAAAGACAACAGGGCAACTGAATAAAGAAAAAAAGTACTTATAGTGGAAAGCATACAGGGTGGACTGGAACTTGGTCCACCGTCCCATTCCAGGCAAAATCTGGAGACACCTCTCCCCAGATACCTTCATACTTAAAAAGTCTTTCATGCAGTAGCTTGGAACGTTTCACTAGCTCACCTGAGCAGTTTTTCAGTATTTATTACAGCCGTTCCTTTAGACAGGAGTTGTTCATGGGAAAGGAGGGAACATGACCATGTTGACGGTCTGGCAGATAGGCCCACAGAAAGGGCAGCATGCTCAATTTTTGTTCCAGCCCTGTCAACCATGAGGCCATATCGGGGCTGTAACTTCAAAGTCAATTCCATTTTAAAGCACAGACACGCACGCACCTCGAAATACAATAAACTGCCATATCATGAATGAAGAATGCATATTCTTTCTTCTTAGAAGAGCAGTGCATTGTCAAATGGGATCAAAGCAGATAAAGATAATATTCAGAAAGCTATCATTTTCCATCGTTAATATTTCAGTGGTGGTGTTGCCGTAGAACGCTATTATTAAAAGGGATTTGCTGTCGACTTAATTAGAATTGGTTCTTGTACGGTAAGGTAAGATTGCTTGCAGTCCAGCCGACCGCAAAGGGCCATGTCAGGGCTAGCACAGAGTAGAAGTCAAACTTTGCTAGCAGGCTGATGTCCGTGATGCAACTCGTTCAGCCCCAGGTTAGAAGGTTAAAAAAAGAAAAGGGACAACCGATAAGATAATGTTGCTTATAGCCCAGCCGACCGCAAAGGGCCATATCAGGGCTGTCACCACGTTAAAATCAACTCATAGGTCATTCATTCACACAATTCTTTAAAATACATCGTCTAAAAACTCAAAAGTTTGTTAAAAAATCTTTCCACTGTAAAATCTCAGATCCGATGAAAATGTTAATCTCTTTCAAGAAAAGATCGCGTCAGGCGTCCCACATCCTGCCTCGATTCCATACAAGGTTCGGTCAAGGAGACATAACTATGCCTTGCTTTGTGCCCAGACCCATCGAGCAGGACACCGTGCTGTTGCCCCAATAGGTAAGGCAGGTACAGACATGCTGGCAGACAGATGGCAGTGACAAAGAGTTTTACACTGTACCATTTCAAGGTCAGAACCTGAAAGCTCAAGAATTTTTCTGCATAAATATTTCTGCGAATGCAAGAAAAAAAAAGTGCTCATTATCTGATGATCTCTTGCTGAGGACAATGCCTGCAGCTTGTGGCCTATCCACCCAAAAAGGTCGTATCAAGGCTGCCACCTTTAATGCCAACATCAGTTTGATCAGAAGTCGGTGCTTTAAAGGAACAGGTCCAATACATGTTTAAAGCCTAGCTGACCACAAGGCACACTATCTTAGTCAAGGTGCCAAGCAGATGCTATGGACTCGCATGCTGTGCGTTTATGTGTGTGCGTGCGTGTGTGCATGATTTTGTGTTTATTTTTCTGTGATTATGGTTATTCAGTTTATTGTTATTATGCATGTTGTAATTATGTTTATTATCATTTCGTTATTATTATTATTATTTTCTTAGTCCCTCCACCACCCCCGCCTTTGGTATTTGGGGGGGGGGGGGGGGGGGGGGGGGGCTTTTGTGTTTGGCCGTTTATCCCCATTCTTTTTTGTTTAAGGCAATCTTTCTTATTACTGTTATTATTATTGTTATTATTATCATTGTTGTTGTTACTATCATTAGTTTTGTTATGTGTTACCATTATCATTATTATTATTATTAGTGTTATTGCATTTAATTTATGTTTAAGTTTTTGTTTATTATTATTATTATTATTGTGTTTGTTATGGTTGTTACCATCATTATGCTCATTATTATCATGTGTATTATTATTTTGTTCATCATTACTATTATTTTATCGTTATCATCATCATTATGTTTATTACGCTATTATTAGGCTCAATTCCTTCGCTTCCACTTCAGATGCCTCCGGCGTATATTCGGTATCTCCCGGCGAAACAGGGTAAGCAACACAGAAGTCCTGTCTTGCGTTAGCCTCCCTTCCATGGTTGGGCCATGTAATATTTATTATTATTATCATCATTATCAGTAGTAGTGTTTATGTTTATGTTCACGTTTATCATTATTATAATTATGTTTACTATTATGTTTGTTACTATAACCTTCGTTATGTTTATTATGCTTATTATGTTTGTTATGTGCATCATCTTACTGTAAATTATGTTTATTATTGCTGTTTATTATTATATTGATTAGGATTACGTTTATTGTTATTATGCGTTTTGTGATTAGGTGTATTATTATCATTACGTTATTGGTACTTTATTTTTTAGTCCCTCCACCACCCCCGCCTTTGTAATTTTTTTTTTTGGGGGGGAGTAGGGGGCTTTTGTTTTACGCCATCCACCCCGCATTCTTTTTGTGTTAAGGCGGTCTTTATTATTATTATTGTTATCATTAATATTATTATCATTATTAGTGTTATAATTGTGTTTGTTTTTTATCATTATGTTTATCATTATTGTTATGTTTATTATTATGTTTGCTATATTTTATTGTGTTTGCGATGATTGATGTATATTATCATTATTATGTTTACTATTATGTTTATAACCACTATTATGTTTATTTTTATCATTGTTCTGTTTGATATTAACAGGCTAAATTCCTTCCACCTCAGAGGCGTCAGGCGTATACTGGGCATCTCCTGGCGAGACAGGGTGACCAACACACACAAGTCCTGTCTCGCGCTGGCCTCCCTTCCATGTATACCCTGCTGAGACGGCGTTGGTTGTGTTGGCTGGGCCATGTCATTATTATTATTATGTTTACTATGTTTATTATCAGGCTCAGTTCCTTCAACCTCAGAGGCCTCAGGCGTATACTGGGCATCTGCCGGCGAGACAGGGTGACCAACACACAAGTCCTGTCTCGCGCTGGCCTCCCTTCCATGTATACCCTGCTGAGATGGCATCGGTTGTGTTGGCTGGGCCATGTCATTATTTCATTATCATCATTTATATTTTCATGATTATTATTACTGTGTTTATGTTGATGTGTTTATGTCAATGTTTTTGTTTCGTATTATATTGATTAGGATTACGTTTACTGTTGTTATGCATTTTGAAATGATCTAAATTATTACCATTACGTTATTAGTACATTTTTTTTTCGCCCCTCCACCTCTTTTTAGCCTTTGCTATTTATGGGGGGCTTTTTATTTTAGGCCTCACCCCCCCCCCTTCTTTTTTTGTTCTAAGGCGGTCTTTATTATTATTATTATTATTATTATTATTATTTGTGTTATATATTGTGTTTATGTTGGTTTTATTATTATGTTCATTGTTATTGTTAGTTATTTTTTATCTTATTATGATTGTTTTGATTATTATTATTATTATTATTACTATTATTATTATATCATGTTTACTTTCATTATGTTCATAATTACTATTATGTTTATTGTTATCATTATTATGTTTGTTATTATTAGGCTTATTACGCTTATTATCAGGCTCAGTTCCTTCCACCTCAGAAGCCTCAGGCGTATACTGGGCATCTGCCGGCGAGACAGGGTGACCAACACACAAGTCCTGTCTCGCGCTGGCCTCCCTTCCATGTATACCCTGCTGAGACGGCGTTGGTTGCATTGGCTGGGCCATGTCATTATTATTATCATCATCATTGTGTTTATGTTCATGTTTTTGTTTTTTTTATTATAATTATTATGACTATTATTATTATTATTACTATTGTTTATTATTGTGTTTTGTTATTATTATTATCATGTTTGATATTAGGTTTGTAGTTACTATTATGTTTTATCATCATCATTATCATTATGTTTACTATGCTTATTATCAGGCTGAATTCATTCCACCTCAGGCGTATACTGGGCATCTGCCGGCGAGACAGGGTGACCAGCACAGAAGTCCTGTCTCACGCTGGCCTCCCTTCCATGTACACCCTGCTGAGACGGCGTTGGTTGCATTGGGTAAGCCATGTCATTGTTTTATTACTATTATCATTATTATCATCGTTATTATTGATGTGTTTGTTTATGCCTTTATTGTATATTATTACTACTGTTTGTTATATTGTGTTATGTTTGTTATTATCATGTTTATTATTATGCTGATCATTATTATGTTTGTTACCATTATTATTATTACCGCGTCAGTTGCGTTGGCTGGAGGATGGTCGCATCCCAAAAGACGTCCTCAATGGAGAGCTTGTTGCAGAGCAGAGAAGCATTGGCCGCTCACATCTGATATACAAAGACTTTTGCAAAAGTGACATGAAGGCGCTTGAGATCAACACCGACTCCTGTGAGGATCTCACAGCAGACGGCAACAGCTGGAGAAGCACTCTCAAGAAACAGCTGCATATTGGCGAAGAAGAACTGACAGCTGCTGCAGCAGAAAAACGAGCCCGCAGAAAGGGGATGACAGCCAACAAACCAGTGTCAACACGCAGATGCGACCATTGTGTCAAGAACACAACTCTGGCATCTGTCTCTATAGCCACAGGCCACGCTGTTGGTGTGAGCAGACAGTCCGGACAAACAAATATTAGGTCGGATAATATATACTCTATCCATAGTCAGCTATGACCGACAGAGGCCTACTGATACTGCTTATTATTATTTACATTGTTATTATTATGATTATTATAATAATCATATTATTATTATGTTTATTATCTTTCTGTTTGATATGCTTACGATCATAATTGCTTATCAGATTTATGAACGCTGCCCATGGACACACGTCTTTTACGCAAAGCGGCAGTGTGCTGCAGATCCACCAGGCAACCAGACAGCTTCCTCACCACCTGTGTCTCCCAGTGTGCAAATTCTTTTTTTCTTCTTTTTTTTTTGTTGGCCACCAACCTCTGCTTTTTTCCCACATTCTCTCTCTCTCTTTTTTTTTTTTTTTTTTGAGATTCTCTTCGTCTTTCTTTCTTTCTTTCTTCAGTTGATAAGTGGGATCCTCCGTCCTCCTATTTTTCCACCTTCTCACTGTACTTCTGTCCTCCAACAAACCCTCACATACTACGCAAGTCTGTGTGCTCATTTAGTAATGGCCATCCACCGTCGGATTGCGTCAATATCTGGCACGGTCAGATGCTATCCAGTCACCCATTTATTTCACTCTTCCCTCTCAGTGTCTCCCTCGTGTGATGGCAGTCCTCAGCAAACGCCTTCTTCATCTGCCTATTGGCTTTCCCCTCTTACTTCCTTTCTTCAAGGGTGTCTAATGGACAAAGCACTGTTTAACGCAATTGCATCATTCATGGGCCGCACGCGTGACCGTCAGCGTGTGGGACTCTAAAGAGACAACAACAACAACAACAACAACCACACACACACACACACACACACACACACACACGCGAGCAGATAGACAGATGTATGACACCACTTATCGATATTATTGAACTTACACGTTTTCCAAAGGATACAGGGCAGCAAACAAAATGGAAAATTCACGCTCAAAGTAATGCAATTCGGCGGCACACAAAACGGGAAATACGCGCCAGATTCGCGGCACACAAAACGGGAAATACGCGCTCAAAATATTACCACGCAGCAGCAAAAACACGGGAAATACGCGTTCATTTTTCTCACGATGCACCATCGAACAAAACGGGAAATACGCGCTCAAAATCAAACCTTCGGCAGTCAACAAATCGCTTACCTCCCTCCACTCTCCCTTCACTTCCGTGATGCGCTCTCTCCCTCTGCCAAATCAGAGAGAAGACCCCCTAACCCCACCCACCTCTTCTACTTCCACCCCTCCCCTGCATATTTCACCACCTACACGTGGACAGTCGTACATGCGGCCTATGAATGAATGCAATTATGTTAATCAGTGCTTTGTCAATTGGCATGTGTTGATAAAGGCGCTGCAATACAAACCCCAACTGTTATGGCGCCTGCTCGTTTTCAATGTTTGAAATTATTCCCTCCCTTTTCTTTGTCTTTAGTGATACAAAACCAACTGCAACAGGAACTGGAATAGACAGTTTAACCTGTAAAAAGGGAAAGACAATCCTTCCCTTCACCGCTCTCACAGACCAGCTGTAACAATACAGTGTAGCCACAAAGACAACAGGGGTAAACCAGAGAGAGTGCATGGTCATCTCATTCTAGTCCAAATCTCCTTCTCTAGGATTTACTGATCTCCCAGAAATGTAAGTTAAGACTATGTTTCTAGATTTGAGTCTGTGCATTGAACGTATGTACGCCATGTGGTTTGACAGATACGATAATGTTGCTTATAGCCCAGACGACCTTAAAGGGCCATATCAGGGCTGTCACCACGTTAAAATCAACTCACAGGTCATTCCTTCGCACAATTCTTTAAAATACATCGTCTAAAAACTCAACCAAAAGTTTGTTAAAAATCTTTCCACTGTAAAATCTCAGATCCGATGAAAAATGTTAACCTCTTTCATGTTGGCATCGGAGGGAATGTGGTTTGACAGTGTAACTTTGTGCTAATGCTTGGTGACATCTAAGGAAGAAGGGTGGCAAAGTGTATCACTAAAGACGTTCGCCTGCCAATCCGACGTGTGAGAAGTGCGTGGGTTCGAGCCCTGCCTTTCTCGTCCTTTCTTTCCCAGTTTGAATGATAAATCAAACTGAATGTCAAGTCCATCGATGGGGACTATAAGCGAGTCGGACCTGTGTGCCTTCCTGGCCCCCTGCACACGTTAAAGAACCCACGGCAGCTGAAAATCGAAAAGAGCAGGGGGGTTGCCCGCTGCCCTGGCAAAACTGATGTAGATTGACGATAGCCGCCTGGTATTTCTTACCAAGCCCACAAAAAATTGTCACTGTTATCGTGTGCCATCGTGTACCGGTGGAAACGAAGGACACGTATAAACATCGCATGCATCCTATGTGAGAAACTGAAGAATAAATGAGATATATGAAATGAGTGACTGATATTTGAATGGTACGGGAAACGACTGAATGAGCGCCATTAGGCTGCTCTTCGGCCGGCTCTACCTGGGTAGCCATCCCGTTGAGCGAGCGAGGTAGTGTGTGTTATTGTAAAGCGCTTAGAGCTTGGTCTGTGACCGAGGATAGGCGCTATATAAATACCCAATATCATCATCTACTAAGATGATGGAGTATTCTCTGTAATAGTTTATTTGCCACTACATGGTAAAAGCTGTACCATGCTTGATTAAGATTCTTTGTTAACAATCTGACAACCATTCTTTGTGTACAATCTGACTTTCGCCAGTACGCAATTCTTACAATTCTATTTGTTAAGATGATAACCGAATTATAAATTCTGATTAGAAAAGCTCTGTGTCTGCACTAGCTGAAAACTGTTTGGTTGTTTTATGAATATTTTTTTCCCCCTCCACCCCCCGCCTTTACATTTTTTTTTTTTTTGGTCTTATTTTTCCTTTGTGTTTTTTGTTTGATTTTTTTTTTTTTTTTTTTTTTGTAAAGGCGGTCTTTTTTTTTTTTTTTTTCTTTTTTTTTTTTTTTTTCTTCCCTTCAACTTCTTCAACTCTCACGCACCATGTTTTATGAATACTGTTGATGATTGGAATGCTTTGTAGCGTGCGACTCAAAGTCTACCCCACATGTGTACTTGGGCTTGGTGTATTCCAAGTTATTACAATTCAATTCAAAAGAAACATTGAAGAGTTATTTGACTAACATTGCTTAGCACTGTATTATTATCTCCTACCCTTTTGTAAACCCCACTCAAAATCTTAACAACAGTGGACATTGTAAGGGGTGGTGGATGGGAGATAAGGAGGGGGAAAAGGGGTTGGAGATGGGGAAGAGAGCGAGTCGACACATCAACTTCCACACCACCAGCAGCTCGTTGGTTTCCTCTCTTATTTTAAATCATGGTTGGATCGAACCAGCCATAACCACCACCGACCTATTCAGACATAAGCAACAATAATCATAAACATGAAGTATTATATGTTAAACACACACAGAAAAACATAATCAAATCAAGCCAAGATTAAAGTGCAGGATTTACAACAAAACATCAACACAAAAGGCCTCCCCGTTGCGAACGGCAGGAGGTACGGCAAATATTTGCAATCAATAACATAATCATATCATAAACATAACATTAACATATAGGCGATCCCGTTGCGAACGGCAGGATCAACAACATAATTTCAGTAACATAACATTAAGACTCCCAGTTGCGAACGGCAGGAGTTACATACGGTCAAAAGCATGGATCATGATTTCATAGCGAAGAACAGTATTGTAGTGAACATACATTTAAGCACACACACACACACTCAAAATGGAACTCCTCGTGCGAACGGGAGGAGCAATGAACAATAAATGAATTAATTAACATCCAATTTTTTAACAACAATTACACAATTGTATGAAAAAAAAATCATATGTGTAGTGTCCACACATATGATCAAACTCAGAAAGGACACATCTTGCACATTAACATGCCAACTAAAGCTATCTTTCTTTCTCAGCACACACACACACACACCTCAGGACAGTGCGTGCTACACGCTATGGCTCCACGTGTCACCTGTTAAGCCTACACCCCGGCCCAACAATGGCAGTTGCTTTTCAGCCCTGCAATGGACCCACGGGTGTAAATATACTGAACAAGTGACACTCACAGACTAACAGATGCAGCGACCGGATAAACAAAGTGACTGACCAGTGGCTACTCGTGTACAAAATAGGCACAAGAACGCACAAGGAACCGAGCAGCATTCAAGTAATTAACTGCCTAATTACTCAGCCAGTAAGTAACCACGTAACCCTTCAGTTGCTCAGATAATGAAACAATCGAACAAACAGGTAAAACACTTGTTTGTAACAGGTACCAGCCCAGACACACAGAGGAATAATCAAACTAGCCTCACTGGCTGTATTTTAATCATTTGCTCAGGCCGCTGTGCGGTTTCGCCACTGTGACTTAACCCTATCCGTCTCGCCAGCAAACATGGGCGTCGTTTACATGCCAGTCTGTCTACTGTTCGAACACAAGGGACCTGCAGGGCGCGCGTTAAACTTGTTACTCACCATAAAATCTGTGACAATACTGCATAACTGCTTCTGATTTCATTCTTATTAAGGCCAGCACCTGCTTAGTTACAAAGTTACCTGAATAATTGACTGTGGAAATTTGGTATATCACATTTCCAGTTGATAAGAAATTGGAGTTTGTACAATAAAAATGTAAGAACATAGAACTTTTAACTTCCATTTATTAAAGTTGTTTCACGAAGATAGTACTCTATCTGCCCTCACTCTAGGTAAAACATAGCCAAACCAAAGGCAAAAAAAAACATGAACATACCTTTACATTCACAACACCTGAACCAGCGTCATAGCCTTCGCCCCACTCTGCTCAGTGAAGAAATGATCTCAGAGCCAGAATGCAGGAGTATATAGGCCTTCCAGCCCCTTTGAACAAGATCTTTCGAGAAAGTCTTCTGTGGCCCGAGTCACAATAGAACGACTACAAGCGTCTAAAGTGCCTAAGATCTGGCCTTTGTGGGCTGCTCTTCAACGAACATTCTCTCCCCTTGGGTCCGACAACCAACTGGGCCGACCGCCATGTAAGTGGCTGGATCTGTAGAAGTGCAGAGGAACAGACCCTTCAGACTCTGTACCTAGGGCAAAGTCCAGCATCCCACCTAAAAGATGTTTTACCTATTCCAAAATCCCAAGTCCACCTCAGCAAACACAACACCAACCACGGGCTCCATGGTCTCCTAGGGCTGTTCCCCCGGCCTATATTTTCTCTCTCCAAAACCAGTCTGCCCAGACCAGCCGTTGGCAAATTGTCTGCTGAATGACCAGCCTCTTAACTGGCATTCCAGCCTACCAGCTAGGTTGCCCCTCACTGCGATTCTATCCCGCGTTTAAGGGGTTAACCACTACAAACTCTCTGTCTCAAAGACTGGGCAGAATCGTACCCTTTACATATTCTCCCCCGCTGCAATTCATGGTCCCCATGAATTATAATCACAAAATCCAGGCACAACAGTCCATTGATCAAGAAAGTAGGCATGTGCCAGGACGAAGCACCACATATTTGAACATGACTTAACGACAGTCATATGTGAGGCATACACACACAAGTTCCGAGTTCACCCCTCCTATGCTACAGTGAGGAGAACCTGGAATTACCCAACAACCATTTATCCAAACGCCGCCTACTTCCTTTCGTGGGGGAGGTTGAGTGCGTGTTTCGCAACCTGCAGCAACACTACTCCGACTTAGACAAGTCCACACAGTCATACTGTGTCAGCACGTTGTCGCATGATCTCATAATGCCCATTCAAAAAAAAAAAATCTGGCTTTTGAGTCACTTAAAATCAACAACCACATAGTTTGGCAAACTATGTTACACATACACAAAAAGTTCATATCATTGTTGACAACAAGGGATCATTAGAATACACAAAAGAAAAAAATGTACATGATTCAAAAGAAAAAAAAACGTCTTACATTTAAAATTCAAGTGATAGTCACCAATTTACTGTTGCACAGCACACTTCAATCAGCCGAAAATTACACGTGTCTGCCTAATTGGCTTAAGTGAAGAGTAATGGTGTTCCACAAAAATACCTTTTTTAAACAGCGCACATTCCGAGTACTGTCTAACTGTAAGTAACATGAGGCATGGAGCATCTTTTGCCATGTCCTAACAGGAATATTACCGAGTTACGTTCGTTTCATCCTTGTGGTCATTATCTGACACGTCAGTTTGCAAAGGACGAAAGAGATTGAACTCGATGTGATGAGGAAACGGGATAGATTTTGTTCCGGGAATTCAAATGGGGTAAATTCAGGGTACTGCCTTGCAAACTGATTGCCTGATAACGACCAAAACAGAAAACGCTAACAGAAAACGCGAACACTATGTTTATAGCCCAGCCAAGAATAAAGAAACTCCCAGCTGCTTTATACACGACAAAAAACATACATACTACTCTGTTATAGCTCCATCAAAAGCAGCGAACATAGCGCTCATGAACTCAAACCATTTGCACATGTACCATGCCATCGCTCTGCAACGAGTGCTTTCCTTCATAGTGCAAATCCATCACCTTTCAAACACAATAAAAAAAAAAAAAGTCTACCACGACAGGACCCACATTATGTCCAACAGAATATCAATGAACAAAGGGACCTAACTCTCCCTTTACCAAACGATTACACAGTAAACTTCTATCAAGGATAAAACACGATTTGTTTCAACCACAGCGCAAAAAAAAAAAAAAAAAAAAAAAAAAAAAATCCTCACACATTAAAAACACCCTTTACAATTGATTGATAATTCTGAGATTTATATGTATGCTGGTCTAATCTTTTGTTGGCCGAGATCCCACACATTCTTTGAAAGCCAGACGGCATGTGTGTGAACTCGACAAGCCAGACTCAGCTGCTTAACTACAAACTTCTGTTTGTCCTAGAACCTGGGTCCCTATCTACCTGGGTCCATATCTACCCTGGTAGTGAAGAAAAACACCACAGCCCAGCAACTGAGCAGCAGGTCTATAAAAGTGGATTAGTCACCAGCAACGAGACAAAGATCAACTGTCCTCTCCTACATCAAATAAAGTCCTGATATTCCAAGTGGACTCCAACTCAACTCATCCAGAACCTTCCCTCTCTTAGTGATGAAACAGTGTGAACCAAAACTCAGCAAGAACCGATTTCTGTGAAACAGATTCGAACGTTTCCCCCGTGTATAAACATGTAAAGTTGATGTGTGAAAGTGCACTTAATTTGTGTCAGTTCTTTGTTGTTCAATTAATATTGAATGCTTGAACTTCTCTCTAAATCTGTCTCTTGGTGCTACAAGTACTTTTTTTGAGTACAAGCCTAAGGAAACTCCTGAGCCACTATTGAGTACTTCAACAGTCCTGTGAAAAATGAACAAAATTCTTTCGATGACTAGTACCGGAAAGCTGCTCCTTCCATAACCATCAAGAGACAGGGTGGAGGTGAAATTTAAACACAATTCTAAAAGAGAAAATATTCCAAGTCCTTCCCCTAGAGGACACACCGACCCATCCCCAACTCGCACACTGTACAACATGCAACGGCGGAATCATGTAGGCCTGAATGGCGCGAAGGTGGAGGAGGGAGGCGAGTGGAGAGAGAGAGAGAGACAGTGACAGAGGCAGACAGAGAGAGAGAGAGAGAGAGGGGGGGGGGGGGGAGGGGGGAGATCGTGGGCAGTGAACAGTCGGTCGTAAACAGTCTACACGTTGCTATTATCACCGTCTCTGATGCGTAAAAACGACAAACGTTCCTATGCCTTTACCTGAACACCATCGCCGAGACTCGAGCCGAGTGAGAAGTAAATTGAGTCCGTGTCTCCTCCGGTGGGTTGCCTCAGCGCAGTGTCAAGATCGCGACAACACGGGTATGGCTGTGCGTGGGTAGCACCGGAAATGATCGCGCGAATAAACTCTTTTAAATAAACCAGTTGCACTCCTGTTTTTTGTCTTTTTTTTTTTTTGGGGGGGGGGGGGGGGGGGGGGGGGTGGGGGGGGGGGGGGGGGGGGGGGGGGGGGGGGGGGGGGGGGGGGGGGGGGGGGGGGGAGGCAAATTTCCTTCTTTGTAAAGGTGTTGTACCTAATAATTCAAATCTCTGACCAGGGCATGTTTTGTGAAGAGGATCGGAAATTCTACAGTAAAGACAGATAGGTAGATAGACAGGCAGACAGACAGTTAAGACGTTTAATGCCAAGTAGTTTGTGTCACACCGTACGCTGCAGCAAGACATATTAGCAAGTGGCGCGATATGCACTGTGGAATTTTCACACACAGGAGAGACAGAGATAGAGAGACTGAGATAGACAGATAGACACAGACAGACAGATAAGACGTTTAATGCCGAGTAGTTTGTCACTCCGTACGCTGCAATCAGACATATTACTAAGTGGCGCGATATGCACTGTGGAATTTTCACACACAGGAGAGACAGAGATAGAGAGACTGAGATAGACAGATAGACAGATATAAGACGTTTAATGCCGAGTAGTTTGTCACTCCGTACGCTGCAATAAGACATATTACTAAGTGGCGCGATATGCACTGTGGAATTTTCACACACAGGAGAGACAGAGATAGAGAGACCAAGATAGAGAGACAGATAGATTGACAGATGGACGGACCGATCGACCAACCGACCGACAGACACACCAATGGGCAACAGGCAGACATATACAGAAAGGCAGACAGACAGGCAAACAGACAAAGACAGGGAATGATGCTGACAAACAGGAAGAGAAAGAGTGAGCATAGAAGAGTGCAATGTATGAAAAGAAAAAACGGGAGAGTTACAGAAAAGGGGAAAAGACTTTCACGAAACTTTCGGGCAACAGTAATAAGATTATATTTCTGCATTAGCTCCCCACCCCCTCACTCACTCTCTCTCTCTCTCTCTCTCTCTCTCTCTCTCTCTCTCTCTCTCCTGTAAGTGCTTCTACAGACGTATCTATTTTCACATCCACAGATGTAAAGCGTTCTCCACTTTTCTGTTGTCACGATTAATTCAGGATCTATCTTTCTAACAAAGACACAATGGTAATGGAAAAACATGTCACACACACACACACACACACACGCACGCACGCGCGCCAAGAGAATGCTGTGAAAAAAAAAAGAGGAGGGACGCAGTCAGACATGACAAGAACAAAGACAATGACGTACAAAGACAATGACGTACAAAGACGAAACGAAGGATCCTAGTGCGTGCTACGGGCTTCCGTAAGCATTCCCTGGAATGTGCGGCTCTTCGGGTACTGTTCAACTCGCCACTGTTTACAATGTAAGCCGCTTAGAATAAAAAACGTCGAAACGATAGCTTGTTTCCAGAGGCTCCAAATCACAGAGTCAGGAGCCCGGCAAACCGTAATAGAAGAAAGAAGCAGAAAAAAAAAATGTTTGAAATTTACACTTACAGAGACTGACCAGTGTAGCAAGCTGGATGTTTCATTGTAATTTACATCGTCAGACGAACCGAAGGTAAAGCTGACAACCAAACTACTCAAGAAAAAGTAAACGAGCTTTTGAATTGATGGTTTTTCCATACCAGCGTTACAAACATTATTTGCTGACTTGAACTTGTTACCCGAAGAAAACCTATTTCATGTTCAGAACTTGAAAGTACAGCATGGGAGAGAACTATTCGTAATGTACTCACCGAATGCCGCCAGCTGGTGCCATGGTTCGTAATGTACTTACCGAATGCCGCCTGCCGGTGCCAGGATGTCACGTGACGGGAAATGACGATCGGGACGCCACAGCGCCACAGGATCTGCAAGGTGTTTAAGCTCCTCCTACCCCAACCCTAATCTACCCTTTCTATCTCTACCTCCCTCACGACATACCAATGACAAAGCTAGTGTGCTGAGAAGTGCATGTTACTGCTTAAAACAAAAACTTGGAGCGTAAGCATCATAGTATGGCTAACCTGCAGTGCGTGTGTAACAGGATAGCTTTCACTGAATGATACTAACACACTTAAATCTCTAGCATGGGATGCATGTCACAGCGTATGGCTAACATTCATTTGAATGATACTAACATGTTTCAATCTCTAACATGGGGTGCATGTCATAGAGTATGGCTAACATTCATTTGAATGATATTAACACGTTTAAATCTTTAGCATGGGGTGCATGTCACGGGGTATGGCT
>JADBJO010001507.1:27500-85000 GCA_016801955.1 Conus betulinus
ACTGATGGCTGTGCATTGGACACATGTAGCGAAAAAGAAAGCCTCTGCATCTGAGCAGCTGCTGTGGTCAGTTGGTGATGTCTTTCAGTAACTGGATCCAATCAGACACCACTGAACACCATTTAACTCACCTGTGAACAGAACATCATCTGTGTAATGCAATGCACTGTGACCAGAGAACAACGGTTGCTCCCTATGGACTGCCAGAGCTGGGGCTGCGACAAGACAAACCCGGCCGGCGTGCCAGCTTCTTGGAAAAAAAAAGAAAGAGGGCAAAAGTACAACTGCAGTGGGAAGGAGTAGAAGGTGCCATGATAGATGGGGGAGAAAGACCAGACAGTGCTTTAAACCTTTGGTTTCATGTCACAAAAAAACATGCCATGGTAGACAGTATTAAAAAAAAAGACAGTGAACTAGAACATCCATTCTACACAGAAATTTTTGTTTATCTGCTTTCAAGTTTATTTTCAACAAGTTTTCTTTCAGACATTTTTTTATGAGCTACAAAAACATCAGAGGTAGGGGTGGCTTTCAAGGATTTCATGTAGCAAATCCGCCCCCCGCCCCCCACCCCTGAAAAAAAAAAAACAACTATCAAATTGATGAAAAAATGGGGAAAATCAGCTGATTAAAAGAGAAACTCTGCTAAAAAGAGGGTAATTAACATGCCTGCCTGCATGCGGCTGTGTAAAGAGCCATTGGGGATGCTGGAATGAGTGACTAAGGAGCAATACCACCAGAGATAAGATAATGTTGCTTATAGCCCAGCCGACCATTAAGGGCCACATCAGGGCTGTCACCAGGTTAAAATCATTTCACCAGTCATTTAAAAAAAATACCACCAGAGATCATGGAAGACGAGAAAGGGAATCACAGAGAGGGACATGGGGAGGGGGGGTGGGGGGGCGGGGGGGAAGCATGCATGGCACATTCACAGCAATGTTTACAATGAGCGTTCACATCACATCCAAACAAACTTGACGCCATTTCAAGGTACACACCCACAACATAAACTGACTCCTAAACTTCTTTTCTAACACAATACATTCCAATGAAGAGTTAGAATAAATGAATTATTAAATACCTACACATTTGTGCAGTCAGGCTCACTAACATTTCAAAGTTTCGGACTCTCTGTGAGCACTTACAGACCTAATGTTCATTTTATGATCTCAAACATTCCAACAGATCACAAAAGCCACTTTTTGCCAGTAACACTTTCCCTTGTGTTTAGAAACTGACAAATATAACAAGGATATGATAGTACAAGTCACCGCAAAACAAAAATAAGGCTGTGGTACCACAAACAGCTACCAATCATCTGAAGTCAACTTGTGGAAGCAGAGTGCAGGGTTTGTCTGTGTTTAAAAACTTTTTCTGTACTCCTGGATGTGAAATCACCAATGTCCATGTCTCTTGCCCCATAAATGAAGCAATTCAAATGCTGCCTCCACTAAATTTTGTGACTTCGTAAATAAAACATGATCCACTCACCAATATCCAGTCTCTTGCCCCCTAACTGAAGCAGTTCAAATGCTGCTTCCATTAAATTTCATGACTTTGCAAATAAAACATGATCCACTGAATACTGTCTTCCTTCATACATAAAACACACAAGTAAACAGTCACAATCCCTGTATGTTGTAGGTGTTATTACACAAACACTCAAAAAAGAACAAGCTTCGCATGCTGTATCTCGTGAGTGTGGGATCAGCCATGCTTTTAGAGAGAGAGACTCTCTCCTGCATGCATACCTGCATAAATGAAATATTTATATACAAGTCTCAATTGGCTATGGGTGAAAGCACACCCATACTCAAAAAACCACCCCCACCACTTCACAGCAAGACTACCAAAAATTATTTTGAAAACTGTTAACAAAGCAGTAACAAACACCGCCTTCAAAATGTCATTGGAGCAAAAAAGTTGTTTTCAGCCTGAAATCGCTTTCTTTCCATGAATTCTAATCTGGTTAAAGGTGAATTCGAAAATCCATTCAATCCTTTTATTGGGTTTCACACACACACACACACACACACACACACACACACACACACACACACACACTCCTCTCTACAAACAAACACACACACACAAACACACACATAGAAAAAAACACACACACCACACACACACACACACACACACAAAAATTACAGTGTTGCAAAGACACACACACAGCATACATACACACACACTGATTGACAATGCAGTGGAAGTCACTGGTGAGCTTGCACACCTCTCCACTGCTTGTGTACATAGGGCAAAGACTATGTACAGCATGAATGTAGATATGTTGGTCTAAAGGATGCAAAGGGATTTGGAGTCAGTAAAATATGGATTACTGCAACCCCCAACAGACAGCAATGTATTGTTCCTTCACAAAATCTATGGGTTACTGCAAACTATGACATAGCTGCTAGAGACATAATTCCTTTACAAGCATCACAAGGTACTGTACAAGCACAATGAACAGCAAGGCACTATTCCTTCACAATCATGGGTAACTGCATATTCTTAACATATGTCACACTGAATTACCTGGTATGTATGCATGGTGCATGGGAAAGTCGAACAGCGACAGAAAAATCAGCCTTTCGAACAACCACTGAAAAACTGACAGCAAACATGTGTTCCAGTGCAAATGTACATACTGCCGGTATGAGCAGAACTGCTACTCAAGATCTACATTTCTTTAGAGTTTGGCTGTCAGCATACTGAAATCAGAAGCACATTCCTTCACAAAACAGGTGAATGTTTAAGGAAAGTTAAATGGTATTTGTGGGAAATTCTGGAATTCATCAAGAGTGGGGATACTCTGCATATACCATGAACCTGCAAAAGACCTCAACAGTGCTTTGGTAACTCTTCTGTCTTTCAGCCTGACAAACACCATCTCTCTCATGCTGTTTTTTGAGTGTCTGCCCTTTATGCTGATGTGGCCTGCCACACCTCAACACCCATTCTAAAACTGGTCCTTGGAAGATATTGAAGATGTCGGTAACTGCTCATACAGTCTTGGGTTAGTAGCACAATCAAGTTTATTTTGCTGCCAGTGCTATGTGTGGGTATTTCAATATTAAGGTAGAAAAACTAAATGATTTTGTCTACAGATAAACCTCAAGCAGGGAAGGGAGGTGGGGGTGAAACAAAACATACAAACAAACAAAAATAAGAAAAGCAGCAGCTGGCCAAAACACCTTTTTGCAAACAGATTGAAATCTGGAATACATCCTTGTCAAAAAGTATGTAGCTTCCTGACTGGACAGAAGCTGTGGTGGTGTGCTCATACAGACCTGGTCATGCTGGTCCACATCCCGACAAGGACCACTATGCCAAGTGTGTCTTCTGTTCACTGTTCAGGTGACTGGACTGAAGATAGGATGGAATGGAGACCATTGTTCTGTAGGGCAGGCCAGGAAATCTGGACCACTGTTAAAGTGTGTCTTCTGTTCACTGTTCACTGACTGGACTGAAGATAGGATGGAATGGAGACCATTGTTCTGTAGGCAGGCCAGGAAATCTGGGACGATCCTGTTAAAGCGTATCTTTGTCACTGTTCACTGACTGGACTGAAGATAGGATGGAATGGGAGACCATTGTTCTGTAGGGCAGGCCAGGAAATCTGGACCACTGTTAAAGCGTATCTTCTGTTCACTGTTCACTGACTGGACTGAAGATAGGATGGAATGGAGACCATTGTTCTGTAGGCAGGCCAGGAAATCTGGACCACTGTTAAAGCGTGTCTTCTGTTCATTGTTCACTGACTGGACTGAAGATAGGATGGAATGGAGACATTGTTCTGTAGGCAGGCCAGGAAATCTGTACCACTGTTAAAGCGTATCTTCTGTTCATTGTTCACTGACTGGACTGAAGATAGGATGGAATGGAGACCATTGTTCTGCAGGGCAGGCCAGGAAAGCTGTTCTCATGTTTTTCTTCTATTCAATAAATGTCACTGGTAAGGCTGTGATCTGGACACAGAACAATCATCAAAAACCATCAATTCAAAAGCATAAAAATCACCAATCTTAAAAACATCACAAATCAGCAAGGCATTTAGGACAGCACAGACCTTCACCAAGGTCACATGGATCCTGGAGTGTTTTTCTGTAAGGAAATAATAGTAGGTACTGATTGAAAGAGTTATTTTCTAAATTTCTTTCTTTTTTTTTTTTCAAATAACATTTGAGAAAAATAATTGAAATGCCAAGCTTATATCACTGGAAAGTTTTGATCATTTCATGAAAATACATAACTTAATAAATTATCAGTTCATAAATAGCAGCAGAAATGACCTCAATTTCACTTTCGGCTGAACTTGCACAATACCCCATGCCGACACATGCATACAGCAACAACTGATGAAATGGAGTTACAAAAACGAACGTTTTATTCAATTTCTGTTTTCGATCAAGCTTCATCCATTAGGCCCGTCTAACCCCCCACAGCTGTGTGGGTGTGATGCTGTGTGCTGAGTTCAGATGCATCATGCTGTGCTGTGTAGAACAACGTCAAGTGGGACTGTTTATGGTGTTTTGTTTGAGTTTATAAGAGGAATAAAGACATATATAATATTTAACACTTAACTACCAAACAAACAAGCCACCAACCTTTCTGTAGTCACCACAGACATCAAAGAAAGCAAAGCAGGGCTGAGACACCTGAGTGCCAGCCTGCCCCTGGTCCTTTCCATCGATGTACAGGTGAAGATGTCCACTGTCGTTAATCATCAGTCCCAAACGGCTTCCCTTGGGCAGATCCACCAGCTTTGCACCCACCTTTGTTGAAATAGTCTGGAATTTACCAGTCATTGTGATGAGTCAAAATCAGTGACATGGTCAGCCACAGTGGTACAATATGTGTAACATGATGGACTGACAACCAGAAGGCCAAGGACTGGACCAGCCACAGTGGTACAATATGTAACATGATGGACTGACAACCAGAAGGCCAAGGACTGGACCAGCCACAGAGGTACAATATGTAACATGATGGACGACAACCAGAAGGCCAAGGACTGGACCAGCCACAGTGGTACAATACGTAACATGATGGACTGACAACCAGAAGGCCAAGGACTAGACCCTTATCAGAATTGTTGTAGGAGTTTTCAGCACTGACTGACCCCACCCCTGCCAGAGTGGAGTGGGGAGTGGCAGTGGGACCACTGAGACCACACGGTCCACTCTTGTATACTTCATGAGTGTGTCAGGGAGTGTGTTAAAATGTAATGACCCTTACAGCAGATGCCTCTCTCGTACCTGCTGATGTTGGGGGATGTTAAGCAAAGAAGCTCAGAGAACAAGCCTCACATTTTGTCTGTCCCTGAATACAATGAAACTCCCACAGGATGACAGGAATTCATCATGAATTCAGGAAAAGGTTCAAATTCTGTGGCCTGTAATGGACTGTTTTTGTGCTGACTTTAGTTTTGAATTTTGCTTGCATGTCTATGTCTTTGATGAATTCACGTCAAATAAATATGTATTGACAAATCAAAGGGGAATGCCACTGAAAAATAATGATGCAGAGGTTTCTTTTCCAAGTAAAGACATTCACTTCTTGTTCCAAGACTATCCACTTATCGTAAATTGTTTCAATATGTTACATCCAGACAGTCCCAACTGAACATAACATGACCCTACAACTTTAGAGGGCATCCTATCAGTCTGATTCCAAATGGCTTCCATGAAAACAAACATCTGGCAGTCTAAAGTCACCCCCAGGAGTATGTTTGTCCTTGAACGACAGCAGCTGAGATGGTATGGCGCAGACAGGTGAGATCATCAGGTAGCCTTGTCTCGTCTTCTTACACCTTGGAAAGGATAAGCTGGGTCAGGCCGATCAATTCTCCTTTCAATATCTGCATAAATTGCATGTACTGTCCTGTAAATCCACACAAAGGTGTCTGCTTTCAGTAACAGTTCAGATGTCAAAGGGTGACAGTAAATGTTGGCACTTCCCAGGTAAGTCATTTTTCTCCTCTTCTCAGCAGGTTGCCATGGCTTATAAATCCAAAACTTCTAAACATTAAATAGATTCCATAATTCCCCCCACCCCCCTCCCAAAAATGACATACGTTCATGCACCAGCTCAGAAGGATTAAGTTATTTGGAATGCATTTGTTCTCGCACACAGCCAGGAGAACAGAAGTAGTCTTCAGTCCTTCAGTTCTTTCCCTTGGTGCCATTTCTCAGTGTCTCCTAAGTAGATCAATATTGCTTGACTTGAAAGTCTCTAAAAAAAAATGCTGCCACTGTTTATACGAGTGAGAGATTAAGAAAAAAGCAGACACCACAAACAACAAATGAATCGTTGAATGGTATTGGTTAGAGAATTTTTCGTCAAACGACTTGAGTATATGAGGTTGTCCACAAGACTGAGAAAAGACGGCTGTAAATGCATAAAGAGACGTTGTGTTGCTTGAAAATGATAGTAAAGACAGAAGTTGAACTCAGCAGAAAAATGATTTTGCCCTAATCCTCCACACTGTCCAAATAAAAAATTATTTTAACCCTTTTTCTATATGCTATTTGTTTCATGACACATTTGCAAATTCAAAAATAGCAGATCATTTCACTGACTGCATGCCACTGCACTTTTTTTTTTCTTTACAGGCTCATACTCTAAAAATCCTTCAACTGACCCCCACAGAGGGCGCCACCCCTGGAACTTGCTAGGGTCCTACACCGCCTGCTTGGCACCTGCACTTTACTCCTCTTTTTCCCCCAAACTAACTGGCATACCTTTCAACTCTTCAACTCTGGGAATAGCAAAAATGGACAAATTGTTGGCGGTGTAAACAAGATGAAAAGTCTGTCCAGGTTCTAGATTGCATTTCAATTCATGGAACATCCCACTCACATTGAAAAACAATTCTGTCCGTTTTCTTCTCATCATTCAGTATGATCCTGTGGTAACCATCCAGTATCTTGATTCTCATCAATACCCGACTTACACAGCATATTCGTGGTGGCTGAGCCAGTAATGCTGCAAAGCTCCTATCTGTACTAAGGTGTTCTGACAACTCTCAAGAGTGTGGTAGCCAAGTCTGTGGCTTCCAATCAGATCTCTCCTCTTCTGTCTACAACTAGGACATCCTTAGAGCATTGGCTGTGGAGACTGGGCAACTTGTCCTCATTCCCAAATGGATTTGTGCACAAAACAAATGCTTTTTCAGATGCCTCTTCAGATCAAAAAGTCCTATGCACATGCAGACAGCCGCTTGTTGACTTCTCTCCAGTTTCTACATGGAGTCTCACAGTGACTGGAGTCCATTCAGGAGCTGGACCACTCTTCATGACTGCTTTGCAGTCTTTGCTTTTAGTTCTCAGTGACAGTGATTAAAAGTGTAAACAAAACAAGACTAATGAAAAAGGTAAATAAGTTTTAAATACCAGTATCACCATCATTACTATCATCATTATATCATTATTATCATCAACGTCATCGTCATTATCATCATTATTAACATTACAAATGTCATTTTGTTGTTATTATTAATGTCATTACCAATACCATTAGCTGTATAATTACTATGTCCTACTATCACTAATCCCGTCACCACCATTTGTTGCAGACATAACAGTAGTAATACTTATATCCAATAACCTATTAAAAAAAAAGTGAGAGTGTGTGCCTATGTGTGTGCATGTATATGTGTGTGTAGGTGTAGGTGTGTGCCCTCCCCCTCCCCCCATCTTATTTTACCCCTCCCCTTCTTCCCTCCACCCTCTTAGCATCAACATCCAAATGTAGTATGTACCTATCCACCACCACAACATCAGCCCACTATATTCTCCACTAACACACACACTATTTACCTCATATATAAGTGACAGATATCTTCCTTCCCCCTCTCTCTACGCTCTCTCCATTTGCTACATCAGTCTATTCTTCACTCAGATACCTTATCACTCCCTTTTCTTCTTCTGGTTTTCTTTCAGTTTCATATACTATATCTTCTACACCAGTTTCTCTTCCCTCTTTTCTGTGCATATGTGTGTGTGTAGTACAGGTGTAGGTATGTGATACCCACCTCCTCCCCCCCCCCCCCCCTTTTTTTTTTCCCCCCTGTTCCAGTAGAAATGTTTGCCTTTACTCATTGACCATTTCTATTCCTTTCCAGCCACTATCATTATTACTAATATTACTACACTTTTTTCATTATTACTATCATTATTGTCATCATCCACTAGTTCTGTTTGCTTCCTCTTCATTGGTCATTTCTATTCCTTTCCTTTCCACCAACTATCATCGTAACTAAATATTACTTCTTCCATTACTGCTATCATTACTGTCATCATATAATTATTATCATTACTGTCATCATCATCATCTTGATTAATTTAATGTCACTGTTGTTGTTTCTATTACTATCATTATTATCACTGCCATTATGCTTCTAATTACTATGTCCTTTTACCATTAATCCCATCACCAACAGATAGTTTTGGTAGTAATAGTAGTAATACTTATATACAATAACTTTAAAAACACACACACACACACACACACACACACACACACACACACACACCCCTTCATTATTCTTACTGCCTTATTATCTATACCATCATTATCATTTTCATTATGACTATCATGATTACTATTTTTATTATTACTAATTCTAATATTTTCACTACTTTCATCATCATTATATCTGTTGTTACAACTTCATAACTGTTACAACTGTTATATGTACTAATATCAGTAATATTATCATTATACATTGTTATATTTCCAGCATTGTATATATTTCCAGCATTTCAGCTAACACTTTTCCGGCCTCCTATATCATCACTATCATGATCATAACCACGATTATCATGATAACTATCAATATACCTATTAGATTCCATCTTTCCCATAATTTGTACCCTCCTTCTCCTCTTTGTTCTTCCTGTCCTCCCCCACCCCCTCCTCCTCCTTCTTCCTTTATTCCCTCATTATCATTTTTAGTATTATTATTAACATTACTATCATTGATATTATATCATTTTCATTATCATTACTTTTCTTATCATCACATTACTTTTACTATTGTTGTTAGTATTATTATGCTTATTACTTTTACTGTTATTATCATTACTATTATCAATACCATTACTGTTAATGTTATATTACCATCATCATCAACATCACCATTATCATCACCATCATCATCACCACTACAACCATGCTGTTCAACAATTCCCTAACTGTTCTCCTTTTCCCCCCTTCTGTGTGTATAGCTACTGTTACCAATTACTATCGTCATATCACCATCAAAAGTGATAGAAATCCTCTCTTTATTATTTTTTCAGTATTATATCATCATTATCATTATTATCTTTATTACTATCATCATTATTATTATTATTATCGTAACTATTTTAACTCGCAATGTCTGCTTCCTAACGCCTTCTTTTTATTCATCCCTCGTCATGCGCCAAATTTGAGAAGTGATCGCTTGTTCTTGATTTTCACTGTCCTGAAGAAGACCTAAGAGGTCGAAACACATTGTGATTGTGTTTTGTCATGTAACCTTTGCAAAAGTTGTATTAGCAACTTTGATATCAGGAGACCATGTATGTGCAGATCTGTGAAATACTTCCCGTGATCTTGTTATGGTGAGTCTAAAAGGCTCAAAAGAGAGAAGTGGAGTCACATATACCAACTTTCATCCACCTAACTGTTTATCTATCATTGTGTGTCAAACTGTATTTTCCTACAGAATTTTTTTCTGAGACGATTTTCTTATTGCCTAATTTGATTCTTTAAACTGCACTAGACTACTATCTGGTGATTCCCAATCCTCATGCATAATAGCACACATTTGTCCTGTCACAGCCATGGCACTCGTGGTACACGTGCAGCAATCGGCGCCAACAGTACACATGGAGCAATCAGTTTCACGCTGCCATGAGGCAACCGATATGAGAGAACACCGCACCGCTATCAATTCATTTCAGTGGTGCTCAGAGGTGCCTGTTCTGATCTAACTGACACAGGACACTACCTATGCCAGCATGGATGACAATGCCAGCATTGATGACCATGGTCATAGAGCCAACGTGAGTGAGCGCTTCCTCTCAGAGAGGGTGAACCACATCCTTTCAGTGAAAATGTCCACGAACTTGCTGATTCTGATCACTTTGACACACTCACCTTGGGTGTGGAGGTGGAGAAAAAATCAACATAATGACAGCATGGCATGACAGGCCACAGAATTTCAGACTTTTTCTTCGTTGCTGATTAATGAGGATGATGAAAATGATGTTACAGAGTTCCGTTGCTGAATGAAGCGCCAGCTGGCAGCTCTTCAGTCGGCACTACCCAGGTAGGCAGCCCGTTGTGTAAACGAGTGTGGATTGTAAAGCGCTTAGAGCTTGGTCTCTTGCCGAGAATAGGCGCTATATAAGTATTCATTATTATTATTATTATTATTATATTAACGAGGATGCTGAAGATGATGTTACAGAGTTCCATTGCTGATTAATGAGGATGATGAAGATAAGATAAGATAATGTTGCTTATAGCCCAGCGACCGCAAAGGGCCACATCAGGGCTGTCACCACGTTAAAATCAACTCAACAGTCATTTAAAAAAAAAACAAACTTTCACACATCTCTTTAAATAATACCTTCTAGAAACGCACCAGAAACTTCGTTAAAAATCTTTCGTCCATAAAATCTTAAATCAGATGGAAAATGTTAATCTCTCTCAAAAACCCAAAGATCACGTCAGGTGGGACATCTCTGAACAGGATTTTCATGGAATCGCCTGTAAAATGTTTGTGTCTCACATCCTGCAAGTCCCAACACTCCAAAAGAATATTAATGAGGATGATGAAGATGATGTTACAGAGTTCCATTGCTGATTAATGAGGATGATGAAGATGATGTTACAGAGTTCCACTGCTGATTAATGAGGATGATGAAGATGATGTTACAGAGTTCCATTGCTGATTAATGAGGATGATGAAGATGATGTTACAGAGTTCCACTGCTGATTAATGAGGATGATGAAGATGATGTTACAGAGTTCCACTGCTGATTAACGAGGATGATGATGATGATGTTACAGAGTTCCACTGCTGATTAACAAGGATGATGAAGATGATGTTACAGAGTTCCATTCTGGCCAGAAACTGCACAACAGGGCTCTACTCACCCCTCCTTTCATAGCATCAACCAGGCCTCAGATACAGACACCAACAGTGTTGTTGGTCAGGATATTGGAGCAACACTTTCAGAGTGAGAGGTGCATCTATGCAGAGGGTAAAACTCAACAGTGTGGTATGGTTCCAACCTTTCCATTAAAGCCCATAGCACAATCAACTCAAAAAACAAAAGGCTGCCAGGACGGAAAAATCCTGCAAATTAATTCCTCAACTAGGAAACAACCCACAACCTCCAAGCGTGCAGGTCCAGAATGTGTAACCACCGCATCATGGTGGGTGGTAGGATCCAATGGATAATGTGAAAAGAATTATGAGCTCTGAAGGCTGGTGAGCTTCATCTTCAGTCTGAGAGCTGCAAGAAATGGAATAGCTCAAGTCACTGAGCCAAAAGAAGCAACGTCAATTTCCATATGGGAGGACACTTCAGGCTTGCTCTCCTTGTGACTAGCTATGGGACAGAACCCTGACCACGACACATGCAAGAAGATGTCCTGGCGGCTTCAGAAAAAAGTTCATCTAATCATCTGCACAAGTACCCACTGGGATGACTTTCTTAAACATTTTTCAAACTTCTCTCTCAGGCTCTTTCATGCGCGTGCACACACACACACACACACACACACACACACACACACACACACACGACACACACACACACGCACACACGCACACACACACAAAAAAGTGTGCGCAAGTACCTTTGGATTGCCACAAAATAAACTGAAAGGAGTTTTTCTTCCCTAATTAAAATGTATGGGAATTTAGGCATTCTGTAACTGACCAAAATCTAGGGCGTTTCATGCTTCAATTTTTCACTGTCAACACAAGGCAATCTAAAAACAAAATTGAATTAAAGAAGACAATAAAAGATGCGCACACACACACACACACACACACACACACACACACACACACATATGCACATCCATACACACACACATATGCACATCCATACACACACAAGTGACTGCACACAAACATGTACACCAATGATCATCACACATACAGCACTGACCTGTCCACGATGCACTTGCACTCCACTGTTGTTTAAAAACAACTGCTGATTCCCATCCCCTAGCATTCTGAGGCAATGTCAAGCTGCCTGGATCCACAGTGGCTGCTCCAACCCACATATGCCAGCCTCTCCGTCTGCATCTTTTTCATCCAAATGAACCTAACAAGGGATCACAAAACACTTCACAACAACAGGGTTCATGATCATAAAAATCATGTGATGAAGATCATGCTATAGTTGTAAGCATAATAACTGGCCTTAGCCGGTAATACTTGTGCTTACATTCATTTTGTGTGTGTGTGTGTGTGCAGTGCTCACTTTGAAATTTCAAAGCGAAGATTGCAACAACAACAAAACTGTCCCCTTAACTGAGGGTCTAACTGAAAACTGGGGGAAGCCACACATCGAGGCTTTAAAGTGATGCACTCTACACTTTACAATTCGCATCATAATGCGTTACTGTGAACACTTTGTGATGTCATGACAGTTTGGGATCCACATGTGAAGTAAGTTATGATTCAATGCTGAATAAAACTACTCAAGTAATTCGACCTGTTTTGGTGCATGTGAGACCAACTAATCTCTGTCTTTTCCCATTTTGCAGTGTCCTCACAGCTACCTTTAATCACAGAACAATGTCATATCCATCAGAGGAAGTTCTTCAATTCTTCTCCTTGAATGAATCAATGGATTCAACTACAAAGTCGGTGTACTTCATGCACAGTGAAGCTCTACTGACCATGTGAATATGAGAAGCACTGAAACACTGAAAGAGATAGTGGCATGCGCACCCATACACATGCATGCACACACACACACACACACACACACACACACACACACACACACACACACACACACACACACAGAAAGAGAGAGAGAGACAGAGAGAGACAGAGAGAGAGAGGAGATTATCCTTAAGATACAAAAAAGTATAAATAACAACTTTTTTTTAAAAAAGGAGTAAATAATTCAACTTGATCTGGCACTGGCAAATAAACAGTTGAAAAAGAAACAAAGGAACAATGAAATCACAGAATAAAGACTGAGTAAATAAGGACATCAAACATTTCCTACAACCTGGCACTGACAGACACTACAAATGGCCTACTTTGCATTGGGTGTAAAATTGCTAGGCAGCACTTGCACACACCACACATCTATAATGACAACTTGAGGCTAGTGACTGTTTCTAGGGATTATTCTACAAGAATATGAAGTATACAGAAAGAAGGAAGGTGCCAGGCAAGGAGGAGGGAACACCAAGAGCTGGTTCACTATTAACTGCATTCTTGTCTGGAAATGGACAAAGGAGCTACAGGCATTTGAGTTTGGCCTTTCTTTCAAAACAGTTTATAATTCTGACACATTTCACTTTCTTCTCCCTTCAAATAAAGGTGACATTCTGGTGGCTTATCAATACCAGCTACAATTCAGGTCTATGGACAAACATAGGAATGCAGACATCTGGTCCAGTTACGTGACTTTCTCTAGCACACCCATCTCATTCCAGTTCTTCAAGTGAAGCAGCTTTTTTTTGGAGAAAGCGCAAATGGAACAGGCCTGGCTTTCAAGTGCAGCTTAGCCTATAAATTTCAATGGTTTAAACAAACCCTTCCTCAAAGCTGCTTTCTGTATATGTAGAAACCATTGTAGTGATGAGCCTCTGACATGGAAGACCCTTTTCAAGTGACCTTGATTTCGTCAAGCCGCTCTTTCCCATTGTTTGCTGACTGGTTTGTGACATCAGATATCAGGAGTTCCAGACAATGTCTTTCCTCTTGGTGCTCCACATCCTATCTCTTGGTGCTCCCCAACGGTCAACAATGCTCTGGGATAGGTGACACCTCTACAAAAACATTTACCCAGGAGAGAAAGCTTCTCTCCAGAGTTTGTGGTGAGACAAACTAAAGTCTCCATTAACAACTGTGAGGAAAATGCTGTCTCCAAGTATCCTTGCCCCTGAGAATGTTTCCTGAGCCCGTGTCAGTTACCATTTCTACATGAACATGGTTGGTCACATCACGTCTTGCTTGTCTTCACTGATGTGAAAAATACCTAAAAACTCTTCTTCACTTCCCCTTCCCTCATCCCCTAACACTGTGCAAGGAGGACTGGACATTTTTGCAGCGCTCTGACCTTTGTGATGGCAGACATGGCATTCTTATTTTTCTTGAATTTGAACGTCAAAATAATGATTTTGACCCCATTGATCAAATATGCAAGTATCTGTGCTTGCGTTGCCTTGCTGCTGTATATGATACTGATGTCACTGCCCTGATTTTTCTCCACCACTCCACCTGAACCTCTTTGCAGCAGCCAGGGGGTGCCTGTACCTACCACTGCGCCTTTGTCTGAGACTGCTATCTTGTGTGAAAATAGATTCACACACAATTGTGATCTCTGCAGACTTGGCAAGAGTCAGCTGCCTGACTTCTCTGACATTTCTCTGTATCTCCTAGTCAGATATTTAAGGAGCAATAATGTCACATAGTGCCTCATCTGAAAAAGCATCAAACCAGCATTCCGTGGTTAACAGTTTCAGTTCAGATGCAAAGTCACATACTGCCTCATCTGAAAAAGCATCAGACCAGCATTTTGCTGTTTACAGTTTCAGTTCAGATGCAAAGTCACATACTGCCTCATCTGAAAAAGCATCAAACCAGCATTCTGCTGTTTACAGTTTCAATTCAGATGCAAAGCCAGCAACAATTTCTTTACATTTTCTTGTTTAAAACTTTGTTGTTTGAAAGAATTCAGCCCCTTGGTTGCACATGCTTTTTAAGTGTTTGGTGCAGTTCCCTGGTTTTTTCCCCCGCTAAAAGCAGAGTTGGTGCTAGCATTGATTGTCACTGTTTGTATGCTTTGGTTCCAGCAAAACTATGAAAAACATGTCTACTTTTACACCATCACACACATTTTTCATTCTGAAAAACGAGTGCAACTTTTCAAAATAAGACTACATCAGTGGAAGAACACATTCTTCTTATCTTCCACACTGAGGCAGAACGAGAGACAGGTGAAATTAATGATGGAAAAAAGTTTGATTGGACAGGGCTCCACCTGGCTGTTGTTTCAAAGAAGTCATGTGACCATCAGACTTTGAACTGGTCATCAACTCTCATTTTCTGTTTTTAAATGTGTCTTGACACTTAGAGTGTTCAACTCAAAGTATAGAACAGTATTTCTTTTTGATCAATATGCAAATATATGGTTGTGGTTCTGTAAACTCACTATTGCATGATCAAGTTTCTTTATGGGATGCCCTTTTTCTTGTTCTAGCTCATATGTGGTTTCTGTAGTTTGCGTGTGTGTGTGTGTGTGTGTGTGTGTGTGTGTGTGTGTGTGCGCCCTTGCATATGTGCATATGTGCGTGTCTTGCGTGTGTGCATGTGTGTGTGATGAGAGATGGAGTGAGAGACAGTGAGAGAGTGGTGAGAGAAAGTTTACAGTCAACAAGTTCCATAACAACCGAGGTGTAGTACTGGAAGATAGTAATGAAGAAAGCAGCCAATTCACAAGATGACTCATGACTAAAATTGCAAGAGGTACTGCATACTGGGCGTTCTGTATTTGGCTATATCAAAATAGAAATGGCATCACTTTTGAGTTTCAGCCGAGTATGAAAACCCATAAATGATTTCTGGTTCCTGCAGAAAATTTGGATATAATGCAGTTACAGGTATTGAAGAGTTCTGAAAGGTCAAGTGACTGCTAGTTGTAGTTGTAAAGAGATGATGGACGCCTGAAGGATGAAGGCATTCTGTGCTTCAAGTGTCATTGGAAACCCTGATCTGATCTTCTTTTTGTGATGAAACATAACATAAAACCACTGTTCAATTTCTTTAGTGTTCTTTGTGTCACTGACACATTACATTAAAGATTCTAAGCAACAGAAGCTATGGGAATGCACCACCACCCTCTACCCTTACCTTCCAAAGAAAATCAAGCATACTGAAAGTCACTGTGAAACCATGGAACTAGTAATATTAGCCACAGCACCAAGGTGGCTGGTAGTACTGAAATTTTAAACTGGCTGAAGAAATGCAAGAAATTAGTTATGGATGGCAGATAAGATCATTTTTAGCCCACACTTTAAAAAATTCTAAAGGGAACACTACTTTGTAATTTCTGATGGCCAGTCTTACACTTCAATCAACATTTCAATCATTAGTCATCATCTTACCTCGTACAGCCATTGAGGCACCATTGGCTGACGGGACACAACGATACCATGATAACATTTCATCTCCCTTCCTCTCTGCTGTCCGCTGATTGTTGCTCAGGACAATGTTTTTCCCACAGTTGTCATGGAAAGAGAAGAGCAGTATCTGTGCAGAGATAAACCAAGTGATCATATCTGTAGTCCCATTTAATTCAGGAAAAAGGAAAAAGACACCAACATGTATTTATGTAGATATATGTATGTATGTGTACAGAGACAGATAGATGGATGAATACATGGATAGATGTAAGACAGATGTAGCGTGTGTGTGTGTGTGTGTGTGTGTGTGTGTGTGTGTGTGTGTGTGTGTGTGTGTGTGAACCAACCCAGCACCACAGATTTTAAGAAGTACATCAAGAAAGAGGTTACCAGTCACAGAAATGGGGAGTTTCTGTCTTACTCTTTGTTTGCTTGATGTACTTACCATGTGAAACTGGCAAACTACAACAGCTGATTAGCTCTGTCTGGCCAAAATTCCATGGCTAACGCAGTAAAGAGAAACCCAGCTCTCCCCTCTTCCATCTCTAGCAGATAGCACAAGGTTGCTTCTGCTCATCATTGTAAGGCCAAACAAAAGCAGCTCTAAAGGCTCTACAGTAATTTGTTTTTCAATTGCTAAGTTGGGCAAGTCAGTGCAAAAATCACTTGGTCAGATGGGTTTTGCACTTGCCTAGATTTCATCTCTTTCTTTCCCTTGAGTCACACACACACACACACACACACACACACACACACACACACACACACACACTAAAACCAAGAATATATTTTCCTGGAACCTTTTTCTTTATTGTATCTTGCAAAAACTGTACTGGGTCTCTAGGCTGTGTTCTGCCACTTGTCCAAACCAGCCAGCCATCCACAAAGACTCTGGCAAATACTTTCCCTTCTGGCTAGGGAGGATAGCTCCCAGACCACATTTGTGAAGAGGAAGGGGGCAAGGGAGACACCAAAGGGGAGAGTGCAAGACTCAATACTACTGTCCCCCAGACAAATCTGTCCCAGCACTGGGCTGCATGGATGAGAATCCAGAAGTAAATGTCCTTCACATTCAGTGAAAGACACACATTCCCCTGGCTGAACGCAGTCCCTGATCTGGGATGGGGGTCCATTTTAAACTTGACTTTCTTCAAGAAGCAATCGAGTGGGAAGAGGTCAAGGATCAGCCGCCACTTCGTGGAGTTCTTATGAATGAGGAGAGCCAACATCAGAAATGTGGCATGGGGGTCACATTACTGCTCCTTTACTGCTCCCTAGAAGAGGAAATCTTGGAGCTGCTGCTGGAGAACTGTTTCCTATTCTAGAGGTGGTGGTGTCCACCAAGGCTGGGGACTGATTAAGAGGAGGACATCTCCCTTCCCAGGGAAGCAGGGTCTCCTGATGAAGAACTCAAAGTATATACAGGTTCAGTTCCTATTGCTGCCTCTGATGGGCATGTCTGTGCCAGCTGTCTGCTGGTGGAGGAAGGAGTTGATTGTCACCGGCAGGGATGGGCATGCCGCCTATGATCAGTGGACCATCTATGTCAATGAGCTGCTGATGTGTTGTGACCATTATCTTTTTCTTACTGTGGCCATTTCTGTTTCAGTGCTATTAGGGAAGGGGAGTCTTTCCAACCTTGCTTTCAGGTAGGGAGACGTGATGACAGGGAGGCGGGAGACCTGCGAGCATCTAGACTTGCAAGTCCTGTAGGCCTTGCTGCACTTGGATAGTGCTGCCTCAGATAAGGTAAGGAGGCCTCCAGCCTCTGGGGCAGAATTGAAGAATAGGTCGTATGTGGTGCCCTGCACACTCACGAATCAGCCTCCCAAGTAACTTTAACCCTATAGGAAATAGCGTGGCCAACATATTCTTTCATGCACAATTGGTGTGGCCTGGAACTGTTCTCAGAACTGGGTCAGGCAGAAGGGGAGGCTGGGTCTATGGAGGACAGCATCCTTCCCGGCCAGCAGAGTGTCGTGGTCGAAACTGGCTGCGCTGTCCGCTGCAGCAGGTAGGTCTCCTGAGATTTTACTGACAAAGAGCTACAGGACTAGATCCTGGAAAGGCCCTTGATGAGCATCCCGGCCCTGTTGGCCTGACACAGCTGTCAGAGCTGTGCCCAGTGTTTGATGTTTGTGTATTTGTTTGTGAAAAGGGTATGTTGACAGAAATATAGAGCACCTGTACAAGCTTTCACACACACACACACACACACACACACACACACACACACACACATGTATGTACATATATATATATATATATACATATATATATACATATATATAGTTGCAAAATGCGGCGACTGCAGTCAGAAATCTAAACAAAATTGAAATATATGTAATTGTAAAGTAAAGGCCATGACTGGCCTATGTAGGGCTTTGCAAACCTCCAGATGAAATATGGTGAAAAGAAATGCAAATGAGAAAAAAAATGAAGAAGATTAGCATTCTACAGATAAAGATCGTTTCTAAATCAATCTTTTTTTCAATGATTAATTTTTTTTTTCTGATCAGGAGTTCCCTGACACAGCACAGTTTTGTTGTTGTTGTTGTTGAGAGGTTACACAGTTTGCGTTTTTTAAGAAGTCATGAAGTCGAGGAGCTTGAAAGGATTTTGTGGCTTGCTGAGGCTGACTCCGGGAAAGGAAACTGTTAGAGGTCTGTGAGGACCAGGCAATTTTGTATTTGCAAAAATATTTGTGTGGCACTGTTGAATCCAAATTTGAAAGGTATTTTTGAGTTCATGAGAACCTGTTAATGTGTTGACTTGAAATATGGTGGTGTGATTATGTGAAACCATTAAGAATTTTGTAAGTAATATAAAATCTTATTATTGCTTAAAAGGGGGAACTCACTGTTGTTCAACTGCTTATGTATCGATGTTGTATGAGAGAGAATGTGACAACAACCATGGTGGTATTGGCCCCCTCTGGCCATGTCTCTGCGGACCAGTTGTGTAAAAAACGTCGAACAGAACACTGGCTGCTGACATTTCCAGGATGGAGTACCAGATGAGGCGATCCCATTTTCCTTGAGTCTTCAAGGAGCGGGGTGCCAATGCTGTGGGGGAAAACTGCCTGGCTGGGTGCCAGAATGCTGTCTGCGGGTGACATGGTGCCACACCCACCTCCATTCAGCTGGGTGGTCATCTGAAAAGTATATCCAAATCCCCCACCCCCAACCCCCATCCTTGAAAAAGGTGTCTGTTAGGGCAGTTCCAAAGGACGCTCCAGTCTCCCCTCCAAGAAGTGGAATGGCAGTCTCACCAGTGCTGGCTGCCTCCAGACATTGCTAGCAAAGAGCATGTCTTCATGCGCAGCGATGCCTTCCTGGAGGAAGGGGCGGTAAAGAGGGCAAGGAGTCCCAGGGAGTGGCCTGAGAACATCTCAGCACATGTGATGAAGTGTGGTCATCACTTACCTACTGACACCGGATCTAATATAAGCTTAGGATTCTCTGCAGCTAAATCTCTCTGGACCAATTGAGAGATGCAGGGAGTTGAGATAGTGCACAAGAGCAAAGGTGGGACGGTGGATAAAGAGATGGAGGGGGTGACGACAGCCTGGTCCCCTGCCCTCTGTCCACAGAATCTGTGAGTGTTTGGGGTACAGGTGCTCCCGTTGTTGCTCGCTCCTGAGAGGATGAGGTGACAGGATATTCCCAGTGGTTCTGTGTGGGTTGACCTGGGCAGGGTGCATAGCGGAAGCCGATCCCAGGTCAAGGTTTTGGCAAGGAGGGGTAGGCAGGAGGGGTAAGGATGGCAATGTGATAAATGCCAATGAAGTAACCCCTGGCTGAGGGGGCCATGAAGGGAATCCATATCCAGCTGTACAACTATTTTTTTCCTATTTCCTTGCTCTCAAGCTCAATCCTATTAAACAAAATGCAATTATATTGCGTCTTCATGCATGCACGCCAGTATGCAGCAGTGAACACCACGGTCATGAACTGGACAATGTAAAACATCAAGGTGTTGAGTGTAATTTCACTACAACTAGGTCTAGAGTGTACTTCTACAACTGATTTAAAGTCCTACACAATTCAAGAGGGTCGCCTATTTATCATCTGAAGTAGGTAAAGTGTTTGTACGGCAAGGCTTCTCTCATTCTCTCCTGTGGTATGAACTTGAGAATGCAGACACACATGCACAAAGGACACATGAAACACACACATTACACTTTATAACACACATTACCAAAGGTGGCAGTGTTACCGGGTCCTTAAATTGTTAGTTAGCCATTTGATTAACATGGGCGACAACTTCTTTGCAATATCAAGGACAAAGAGAAACAATGGCAACATCAGGCAGGTCAGCAATCTTGATTTGAGGTTTATCCATGCAAACAATGTAAGATGGGACATACAAATTTTATTCAGAATAAATGAAAATGGTCTACAGCAAAGTTAAAGCCAGAAACAATAAAAAAAAAAAGATTGGCAGGTAACTACTCAAGAAATGTAATCCACTGATCAAGGATTAAACCCATCGGCTAGCTCAAGTTGATTTTACCAAATGTTCGATGGCTGACACCAAATTTTTTTTCCCATTGCTGGTACTGTGCACCAGTTTGTTTTAACAGACTGCTGAACCTCTGACAAAGATAAGTGAAAATATTGGGATCTGAATAGAGAACAGAGGATGGAGATGGAGAGGAGGTTTGAGCAGTGAATGAGTTTTGATTGGAAATGGACCAAAATTAACAGAGAACAGTAGAACAAAACTGTATCTAGGGCTACCTGAGCAGCAACAGAAGCAGGGGAGACCTTGACCTGAACCAGTTCCTGAAGAGTTTTCTCCACATTTGACACTGGGTTCTCAGAATTCATCACAAAGGTTGCTGTGTCAATGACCTTGGCATCTGTAGGCAACACAAAGGTCTGCTGTTAAAGTCATCTGCCTGTTTCTTCAGGGCATCTGCCATCTCACACACATCCCCAGCAGCAGCCACACGTTGCCCTCGTTCAGCAACTTTTCTGTGCATTGTTGCTATGCCTCGTTTTTGCAAAAGATGTGCCCTTCCTTCTTGGATAGACTTTTTGGAATCTGAAAATCTGGACAGGGCAAGCTCCTTCGCTTGAAGTCGATGCTTTTCACAGTTGATTCTATCTGGTCAAAGACATTGTCAATCTCTGCCACAGCTGCCTGTTCCTTTCTTCTTCCTTCAGGAGAAGGTCATCCAAACTCTGGATGGCCTGGTCAAGTTTGGCTTCCTGGGTGCTCATCTTTGTTGCCACTTCTTTCAACAGCGCTCGTGTGTTCTTCCCCTCTCTCCTCCAGATCTTTGACATCGGGGCAGTTCCGGTGTTTTGATGAGGCACACAGCAAGCAGATGGATGCCTGGTGTGTTGCACAGTATAGACGGGAGATTTCCTGAGGATGCTGCTGGCAAGGAGTGGAATGACTGGCTGCCAGCTTCTCTGCCGTCAGGGAGGACAGGCTTTCCATGCATTATGGTGACGGGATTGACGATAATCGTCCATGCATAGCTGTACAGGAGGAGCACAGGAAGTCGCGACACTGCAGGCACAGGGATGAGGCAGCCTGAGTCAAGCATGATTGACACATGTTATCTTTCTTCAGCAGCCGCTCATTTTTCCACCCAAAATCTTCATTCCCACATCTGTAGGGAAGTGTCCACAATGTCCTCCAGGCTTTGGCTCTTGCGAGTGTCTGGATGGATGATGAGATGGCGGCAGAGCGGACAAAGTGCATTGTGATGGGCCTTAACCAGGGACAGTAAGCAATGACGGCACAGCAGATGGCCACAAGAAAGCAGTCTGGGCATGGTAAAATCTTCATGACAAATGCTGCACTCTGTTTCTTTAGCTTCGGTTGTCACTGCTGTGGCCATACTTGTCTTGCTTGGAACACTTTACCTGTAACACATAAGAAGACTAGTTAGTCAGTTTAATTCAAAATTGTTATTCAAAGAGATAATTTTGTATTTTGGATCAATTTTATTCATACATGAAAAAGGAAGGAAATCTTCATTAGATGAGGAAAAAAAGATGTACCAGGGTATTCCAAAGAGTGCACAGACCTCTACCAAAGTTAAACATATTAGGATCCGTCTTTTCAGTTTGGGAAATTAATGGTTGGTATGTACTGATAGAGTTACTGTCTGTTTACTTTCTTCTTTTTACTTTTTTTTTCTTTTTAAAACATACAAAACATGAAATATCAATGTTACATGATGACTTTTGGACAAAGAAGAGAAATATCAATGTTTACATGATGGTTTTTGGACAAAGAAGAGAAATATCAATGTTTACATGATGGTTTTGGGACAAAGAAGAGAACCTCTAACTAAAGGGGAAAGAGGAGCATTCTCAGGTTTGAGAAATCTGCTGACATGGTTCACACTTTAGAATCATGGACTTGATGTCATGATCAACTCCAAACCACTGAACACAAGTATGTGCAAGACACTTCATCTTCTTGATGCCTGAATGACAGGAATGTTGGTCATCAAGTACTGGCTTCCTGCAGACTGGAGTAATGATGACACTGGTTCTGAAAAATCACACAACCTCTCTGAACACTAAGCTCCCATGCAAAGCTCTGGTATAATTTCAGCTCTGTCTGAAATTTTGTCAGGTGTGCCCATGGCCATCCAGTGACAGTGTACTATTTGACACAAGACACTGCTGGGTCACATTCTGTTTGGCTCTGTACGTCTAATGAAGTGTGTAGACCACAGTCAGCCATGGTGCATCAGGACGACATACTCTAGGCACATCATCCTCTCCGTCAGGATTGGTTTCAGGTGTGGGCTGTCTGCTAACTGCATCAACATACCCATTAAGTCTTCCACAGCGAGGTATAATTCACTGAAAGTATCATAATTATATGCCAACCTGATCTGTCACTTGAACATAATTTTAGGCCTGTAATGCAACTCTGGAATGTGGCCCAATGCACTACTGAATAACATCTACTGACATGTCATATCATCATATCACGAAGAACATACTATCATGTCAGAAATATATTTTTAAATTAAAAAGTGGTCATTGGTGGACACTTCTGGTGTAGTTTTTCACCCAGATTTTGCAGTTTTCCTGGGTTCAACTTTTTGTGGTTCTTTTCCATTTACTCTAAATCATAAAAAATCACATCTTGCGCAATATGCATGGAAAAATCAAGCTGTGAAACCACTCTCAAAGCCACAGATGTCTGATATATTTGATTTTGTGTTGTAAGCCCCAGATGATCTCCATGCTTATGGGTGCTAACATTTGGCCACTATAATGCGCATCACAAAAAGGCACAAGCACCTGCATACTCCTGTCCTATATACATGAGTGTGTGTATACAAGTGTGTGCCAGAGATAAGCAAGCATGTAGCAGTATTTGTTTAGTCACTTTTGATCACACACATTGCTTACAGTGAATATTCGGTTCCTAGTGTTAGGATTCAAAAACTGCTAACACCCTAAACTGTATTCTGAAACTGACGTGACAGTTTTGTGCTTTGGTTGTGGTCATGGTGAAACCCTGTTTCTGTATACAGATGATATAACACGTTAGTTATCATATTCAAAGAATGAAAATGGACAACAATAAAGTTGAAGCTGTCCGTACACAAAATGTCACCAAAAATGTTCTCCATAAATACTGTTTTAAAAATTGGTGGGAATTTTGAATTTGTTTATAGGATGCAGCTTCTGCAAATTTTAAAGATCACATCAAGAAATAAACCAACATCATGAGTATATTTTCATTCATATAAAGGCAGGCGTAACTGATTTGTTTCATATGCAAGTGTCTAACTCTAAGAGCTGATTCCCTCTCTTTTTATATCTGCATCAAAACACATGCTGGGTGGTTCAAGACAAATTAAAGTGAATGGAAGAAGACTGATAAAGTTCAGCTGGCACAAAGAAACTGCCATGGGTGACTTATAAACGCTTGAATATTGGCATCAGCTTGAGGGTGGTTATGATCTGCACTCTCATAAATAGTGATTGTATGTGTATAATTGAAAGAGAGATTCTTAAAACCAGGTGAATTGATTGGTGGGAGGTTGTTTTGTGAATGCTGACATTTGGTTTAAACTTTACTTCTGATTTCAGTTTTCAAGTGTTCAGTTTTCCTTGTATTATACTGCATTTTGGTCCGTTTTGCTAATCATAGTATGCGACCTGCAGTGTTCTGCTACTGATGTCAACAACTTCTATGCATTAAATGTTCCACCCTACATGCAGATTCAAGCAATCTTTACACTTTTTTTCAGCAATGCAAAGTTCTTAAAGTTGATTGACCTTCTGTTTTTCATATGCCCATCTAGTTACATGCCTGTCATGTATTGTCAGTTTAATATCAGTTTTGGGTTCAATTTATGCTACACCTCAAAATGCTTACATGGATTACATAGAGATCTGGTGTAAAAGCCTAATTTTTGGTGTGTGACATGTACATGAACTTTGACAATGTCAAATTTCATTTAAAATTTGCATAGACCCTCCCAGTCGTCAGTTTTGAGTACAGACCCCTAAGTAATAAGGCTAGACAGAGTAACAGAACCTTATTAGTGTCTTTTTTCCTCCCTTAAAAAAAAATTCTGGGGCTTTTTTTTTTTTTGTTATCTTTTTCACCATTACTTTTATTTACTTCCTCAATTTCTTCGAGTTTAAGTTAGTTTTATTACAAAACAATATGTGATTCTTGCATGGCTTTTCTTTGTCTTAGAGGATTTGGTGCTTTTTGGAACTGATATATTTATCCAGCATTTAGCTTAAACATGGTAAGTCTAAGCATTGTAAAGAGAAGTGTGTACATGTGTGTGTGTGTGTGTTCCCTCTTCCCCATCCCCTTCTCATTTCCTTGCCCCTTCTTCCCCCTTCACACACACACACACACACACACAGTGTGTTTTTGTCCCCCCCCCCCCCCCCCCCCCCCCCCCCCACCACACACCACATGCGCACACACACAAACTTCTCTCATTCCCTCTCGCTATCTTGAGAAACTGTAATTTCTTGTGGACTCATTAGCAACCCAGCAGAGGTCAGAGGTAGAAACAGCAAGATGTGGCGGCAGGGTAAAATGGTGTGGGGTGTATGGGTGAAAGAATATGGGGTGTTCTGTTTAACATGTTGTTGGTTTCAAAATAACATGTAGTGTGTCTCTTAAAATGTCTATGGATGCATGTTTTTCTGATGTGCCAATGATCAACAAGCTGCAAAAAAGTCTTCGTCTCAGGATATGTTCATATAGTGTGTGTGTGTGTGTGTGTGTGTGTGCGTGCGTGCGTGCGTGCGTGCGTGCGTGCGTGCGTGCATGTGTGTGTGGTTCTGAGTGTGCATTTCCCCCTCCCACTTCTCACTCCATCCTTCCTCCTACTTCTCACCCAGTCCCTCTCCCCCCTTCCCCCCTCCCACCCCACTCTCCACCCTGCTGTCTTGTCTCTTTTCTTTTTCTTTCCCATCAACAACTCATGCACTCTTTTGACCGCTTTGAAATATAAACTGCTGTTCAATATATACACACAAGCACTGACTTAGGCTGTATTCAGCAAAGAATTTTTTTTTTCTAATAGCATTGTTGTAAGACTGAATTTGCAGTTTACTGACACTAACATACCAGTTAAAGATTGTCGCATGTGTGACAAAATGATGATTTTCTTGCCTGCTGTCACAACAATCGTATCTTGAACTTAAAGGGGGTGGGGTTGGAAAAAATAAACAAAAAATCAGATCCAAAAATAAGGGTACCTTTTATCATAATAACAGAAATTAACCTATATGAGAGTAGTTTCAAGTAATATGTGGTAGCTGTTCATCCCATATATGAATATAGATTTTCAAGAATAAGTTTTAGTTGTGTTTGAATTGCCGGAAAAGAGATAACTATTCATGCAATGATTTCACTGTACTCCAATCAAGCAGGCTTGGAATATCAATCTCAACAGATTATTATGTATACAGTTGGGGAGACTGTTTTATCCCCTTTTTTTTCATTTGTGGGTGATTCCAATTATTTTCAAAGTTTAAAACTAATGTATTATCATGAGAAAGTGACTTTTTCTGGTGGTACTTCAAACAAGAAATATTTATTAAAAAAAAAATGGAAAGTAGGTTACATCACACTGAATACTCTTTCTAGCTGTACCTATTATGACCATACTGTGTATAAAAATGTCAGTAAAACGTTGTCACTTCAACAGCCACTGTCATTTGAATGCTGGCAAAAATTGCAAATGGGCTGTTAGATGCTATCACAGTGTTAATAGTAGGTGCTATCAAAGGACTCGCAGGCTCCGCTTAAGTGAGCTGTGCCATGTAAACTATTCATTTGAGTGTGAAATTGATTGAAGTTTTTCACGTGGGCATTGTTTCCTCAATACGGTCAGAGAAAAGCTGTGTAGAGGATGCAATGAATACCAAAAAATCAATACATCAAGGCCCTGCTTAAACAGTCAAGCATTTACAGACTGACTCAATTTGATTGTTTTCTGAATTTTCATTGTGTCTAAAAGTTGATTTATCTTTTTTTTTTTTCACATGCCCATCAAGGTACATGCAAGGTGGTCCAGGCAGACAGACATAAATGGAAAGGAATTGGATTGTTTTTGGGGAAGCAACCTGCACAAGGTGAGTGTGAAGGCCATACATGTGACATCAGGTAAGGGGTAGCTTATGTACTTCTAGGTGTGACTGACTAAAATTTCATCAACAGAAATCCCTAAAAGCAAGTGAAATGATTGGTGGGAGGTTGTTCATTTGATTTATTATCAGTTAAAATCAGTTTTTGGCAAAATTTTGTGTTACACCTCAAAACACTGACATGTATTACAGAAATTTAGTGCAACAGCTTTGAGTGTTAAAGAATAACGGTTAGGGTCTGTTGTATCTCTCGACTCTGACTTAGTTTTGGTTTCGATTAAACGGCTTACTGCGCATGCGCCATTTCTCAGAACATCGTCCACTGTAAAAAAAAAAAAAAAAAAAAAAAACACACACACACGCAAAATAATAGATTCACAATCGTTCGATTCGCTAAATAATCAGCCATTGGAAAGAAAAGAAAACACATGAACTACCTTTACGTTTGGAAAGACTTGGTGCTGGGGTATGGCCAGCACACCTATCTTGATCTACTCGACACCGACACTCGTGACTCCGACTTGCCCCACTCCGTCAGCTGTAGTGTAACACTGGGGGTGGATTGTTAGCAATGATCTGTGTACACATGATCTACTGGTGATAATACTTTGTGTTGACCTCATCGGCATTCTCACGGACAGAATCATCGAAGTCGACAGAGACAGGGGCCTTTGAAGTAGAGCACTGCGAAACTCTACTAATAATACTAAGCCTGTATGACGATTATGATTCAATTGATACTTCCTGATTCGCACCTCCTCCGTCAGCTCCGCAGGCAAACGCTCCGACCATTTGACCATCGACCCCCAACTTCCTGACTAACTTCGTCTCCACCTTGTACACAGTTACTTCGACAATGAGAGATGGATACTTACTGTGGAGTTACTGGGACCTGCAGCCAAGGTGAACACAGTCTTCCTGGTAGCATTTAAACACCAGAAGTTATAGCCGCTGAACATCAATGGAAGAAGTTCTGCCAACTTTCGATGCTGTTCTCTCTTCCGGAAGTGTATGCGCGCGCACCTTCGAGATAGGGGGAGGTGTGAGTAGGACGGGGGTGACATAGGGGGAAGGGGTGGGCGGAATATCTTGTCGATACGACGTTAAAATATCTTTGGGTGTAGGTGTGGGTGTGTACGTAGGATGGAAATAAGGAATAGGAGTCGAGCGAGGACAGCATTTCATGGGAGAGGGAGAGGGGCAAGGGGGAGGGAAGATATCTGAGGCGGATAAAAGACTGGATATGATGGAGAGAGTGCCTTTTTTCTGATTGTTATCAGGCTATGTCGGTTTTTTTTCCGCATGTGTGTGTGCGTGGGTGCGCGCGCGTGTGTGTCCATGGACGCATGCTAGTAGGAGAGAGGAGGGGAGAGAGCTGGGGAGGGTGAGGGAGAGAGAGAGAGGGGGAGAGAGAAGAGGAGAGAGAGAGAGGGGTAGAGGAGAAGAGAGGGAGAGAGAGAGATTCGGGACGGAGAGAGGAAGTGAGAGGAGAGAGAGAAGGAGAGAGGAGAGGGAGAGAGGAAGAGAAGGAGAGAGGAGAGAGAGAGAGAGAGAGAAGCGAGAGAGGGAGAGAAGGGAGTGAGAGAGTGGAGGAGGGGGATATTGGTTCTTAGAGGATGACGAGCAGGAGAGAGGACAGATTGAGGAGTAGATCTGAGGGGACAGGACAGAGTGAGGTGAGGGGAGGGAGGTGTGTGTGTGAGAGAGAGGGAGGAGAGAAGAGGAGAGTGAGTGTGAGGTTGAGAGCGAGAGGAGAGAGGAGGAGGGCGGAGGGGGGCTTTAGGAGAGGGGATGAGAGAGGAGGATGAGACGAGAGGGGGAGAGGGTGATGGGGGAGAGAGAGAGGGGAGAGAGGATTCTGAGAAGAGAGACAGTGCAGGAGAGAGAGGTGAGAGAGAGGATTTTCGCAGAGGGAGGGAGAAAGAGCTTAGGGACCGAGGAGTTGAGGACGGGGGCGAGAGGGAGAAGAGGGGGGGGAGAGGGAGGAGAGGAGAAGAGAGAGAGAGAGAGATGAGAGATAAGGAGAGAGAGGACGGGAGGGGAGTTGGGGAGGACGAGTGAGAGAGAGCGAGAGAGAGAGGAGAGACAAGCGGGGGGAAGGAGAGGAGAGAGAGAGAGAGGAGGGGAGAGGAGGGGGAGAAGAGAGAGGAGAGTTTCCTTTTTATTGAAAAATAGTCATTGACATTGTGGGGAAGAGAGAGAGGGGAGAGAGGGAAGAGAAGAGAGCGAGGAGAGGAGGAGGAGAGAGAGAGGAGAGAGAGTCACAATAACGTAGAGAGTGAAAATATTCGGGGAGGTCTAGAGGGAGAGAGAGGGAGAGAGAGAGGGAGGAGAGGGAGAGGGAGGAGGAGGTAAATGCCATAACGAGGAGAGGAGAGACGAGATGAGCGAGAGATGAGAGAGAGGGGAGAGTGGTTGTGAGGAGGGAGAGGGAGAAGGGAGGAGAGAGAGGGGAGGAGGACGGGGGGAGAGAGAGAGAGAGAGGGGAGAGAGAGGAGAGAGTCAGAGGAGGAGACAGTGTGAGAGCGTGTGTGATGGGAGGAGAGAGGGAGATGAGAGGAGAGAGGGAGGGAGAGAGTGAGAGGAGAGCGGAGAGAGACGTGAGTGTGAGAGGGAGAGACGAGAGAGAGGAGAGAGAAGAGAGAGGGAGAGAGGATTAGGGAATAAAGAGTGAGCGGATGAGGGAGAGAGGGGGAGAGAGAGAGACGGGAGAGGCGAGAGAGGAGGAGGGAGAGAGCGTCTCGAGGGGGGGTAGTTCCAATAATCTTGAGAGGGAGGGGAGGAGGGCGAGGAGGAGAGGGAGGGAGAGAGAGAAGACCATTAGGGAGAGAGGCGAGAGGGCGCACCGCCCCGAGAGAGGATCGACACCATACCTTAGACGGTTAGAGGCACGGAGGCGAGCGAGAGAGGGAGGGGGAGAGGGAGGAGAGAGAGAGGGAGGAGGAGAGAGAGAGGAGAGAGAGGTCATAGAGGGCTTGAGGGAGACCAGTTGAGGACATTGGAGACGAGACAGAGGGGAGAGCGGAAAGAGAGAGGGAGAGAAAGGGCGAGAGGCAACCCCGGGATGTTTTTTCTTTCCTTTTTGAGAGGAGAGAAGAGTGTAGAACCAGACAGAAGCAGAGAGGGAAGAGAGATCAGGGACAGGCAGAGACAGAGAAAGAAGATTCCAGCGGAGAAGGAGAGAGGACAATGACGAGACAGAGACAGGAGCGGAGCCACCAGAAGCCCCCAGAGCCGGGAGGAACGTTTTTGACAGCCAGAGACCATCGACGCAGGGGGAGAGAGATTAGGAGATTTTTTCGACACGGACTCTGATGACAGAGAGACAGATCCTTGAGTATTAGGAGAGAGCAGAGAGACATTACTGAGAGGAATAGTCAGATGGGAGAGAGAGCATGGAGAGAGAGAGAGAAGAGACGAGGAGAGGAAGAGACAGAGAGACTAGACGAGAGCGAGCAGACGGCAGAGCCCCAGATGCAGAGGGAGTTCAGAGGATGGAGAGACAGAGAGATCGAGAGGCCGATGAGAGAGAGCGAGGAGACCCAGAGAAGCAGAGACCAGGAGAGGAGTTAGAGAAGAGGACCAGAGACCTCAGAGCAGACAGAGAGAAGAAGGAGATTTTTTGAGGGAGAAGAGAGAGACAGAGAGACAAGGGAGACAGGATTGAGATGGCTGGAGAAGATGGAGGCAGACCGGAGAGACAGAGAGAAGAGAAGGACAGGGATTGAGAAGAAGTGCGTGACCCAGAGGTGAAGGTAGAGATCAGAGGAGACGTTGGTGCAGAAACAGAGGAGGGGAGCCCAGCAGTGTGTGAGTGAGGAGTAGAGAGTGAAGGTGTGTGTGAGGGGGAGCGTGAGAGAGACAGAGACTGGAGAGAGAGAGGTGGAGACAGCGGGAGTTTTTTCGTTTTTGGGAGAGAGGAAGGAGACGAGAGAGGGAGAGGAGAGGAGGAGAGGGGGGAGACAGACAGACCAGAGGGAGACTTGGGGACCAGAGGAGGGAAGGTGAGAGACAGAAGAGGAGACAGATTTGAGAGAGGGTGTTTGAGAGAGGAGGAGAGAAGCACAGAGAGAGGAGAGAGAGAGAGACGGAGATTAGAGAGGCCGAAGCAGGGAGGAGAGGGTGAGAGAGAGAGAGGGAGAGAGGTAGAGGGGAGGAGGCGAGAGAGAATGAAGAGCCCAGGAAGACAGAGAAGCAGGAGGAGGACAGGAGAGGACTGGAGCAGTTTGTTGAGACAGCGGGAGCAGTTTTTTGATTTTTTTTTGGTTGGTTCGATGATTTTTTTGTTTTGTTTCACAGTGCGAGAGAGAGAGCGACAGAGAGAGATTGAGAGCAGAGGCCCGAGAGAGACAAGAGAGAACAGTGAGACGACAGAGCCAATGAGTTGAGCAAAGAGAGAGCAGTACCAGAGACAGAGAGAGGGAGCAGGAGAGGAGAGAGGAGAGAGAGAGAGAGAGAGCGGAGTCTGAAGTTGAAAGGGGTGAAGTTGAGGGAACAAGATTTATTGCTGAGAGACAGAGCGGAGAGGCCAGACTATCATTATCAGAGAGGACCTTTGCACAGAGATAACAGCCCGAGATTACAGAAGAGTTCTTATCCAGCCGACCCACTTGGAGCTCAGCCAGACCTTTACATGGGATCTGTGCCTCCATCACTTCTCCGAAACTTTTAACACACAGAGTGGCCACCTCCTGACAGGTTACTCCGCGATCATGAAACTACATTGTCCATTTTACCAATTTTTCCTGAAGCAGAAGAGGACAGGAAGAGACCATCGTATGCAGAGACGCCATTAACCAGCAGACCCGTTTGTGAGGACCCATGCTATTGCCAACTAGAGATGACGAATGGCATAAACGACCTACGAAGAAGGTTTTCTGTTTCTTGGATAGACAGACCTGTTTTCCCAGAGTTAAAAATTAGTCTGGTAAGAGACAGAGGCAGAGAGAGGGAGAAGGAGACCAGAGACAGGGATGAGCCAGAATTAGTGCTGAAGCCGCTTGATGAAGTGTTGAGGTTGGGAGTGGCCCCTCAGAGTGGGGTGTGTTGATGACAAGAGCAGAGAGAAGAAGAGGGAGAGATTTAGTAAAGAGATTAAGGAGAGAGATGAGAAGCTAGGAGAGAGACAGAGGACAGGAGAGCAGAGAGCGACAGAGAGAGATCAGAAGACTCCACCGAGGATGGTAAGAGAGTGCTTGGGGCGGGAGTTTGTGTCCTTGAGTGGCAAAAAGATTTGCTCTCTCTCTCTCTCTTTCTCTCTTTCACACACACACACACACATATAGGCCTACTTATACGCACATGGCCAAAGAACAAAACAAAACACAAAATTGTCTCTCCACAGCTTTATTCTGCTCCATTCATTCCAGGGGACAAACAATTCTTACCAAGGTTCATCTTCCTTACGTCTGGTTCCTCGGATGCCAGCCCATCCCTTTCTTTTTTTTCTCCTCCCTCCTGACTATTTTCCCTCCCCCCTCCCCAACCCCCCACCCTCCACTCCAACCGTTATAAAAACACTCGGTACTAAGTTAGATTGTGACGATTATACCAAACGATGGGGGAAGGGGGAGGGGGGAGGATAATAGCCAGCACTCAAACTAGTCAGTATGATATGTTCAGCGGAGGCCTCTCGCTATTATGCTGGATTATATATTGGACTGATGTGGAACTTGCTTTGATTCTGGAAGTTCGTCCATCTTGTACGCTTTCAGCTTTCAGCGCGCGTCTTCATTTGGAACTTTTTTATTTTGCGCTTTGTGTGGTGTGTGTGTGTGTGTGTGGTGTGTGTGTGTGTGTGTGTGTGTGTGTGTGTTGCGGGGTGGGGGGGGGGGGGGGGGGGCGAGGAAGGTATTGATTTGTTGCCCTTTTTTTTTTCAACCTTAATTTCATAATGCATCTCACACGTTGATTCAGAATTCTGTATGTGGCTAGTGTGCTCTTTTTATATCCTGAACTTTTTTTTTAATTAATCATCAAACTCTTTTTTTTTTTTTTTTTTGGTTGGTTTGGTTGGGTTGGGTGTCACTGTTTTTCATTGTATTTGTTTATATCCTGACAAAGACGCTTAGGGCTGAAGTAGAAAGTTCATCTGGTTTACACGTATTTATTGTTTGTAACTTGTCACTATCATTGTCCCGCACCCTGCACTACCTCCCTTATTCCCTTTCCTTTACATCTTGCCTCCAGTCACTCTCCGAAACTTTAACACGCAGACTCACACCTCCCTCCCTCCTACTCCCCGATCCTAACCCTTGTCCCAGCCTCTCCTCACGCTTCCTATTCGCCAAAACTATGTTTGAACGGCATTGTCTCAGACCGTTGGGCTTGCTCTGTGTGTGTGTGTGTGTGTGTGAATTTCTCCCACCAAGACGGTCCTCCATATCCCTTTTTCCTTCTAATTATTCTGTCGTCCTCCCTTGTCCTAACCCGCTGCCCCCCCCCCCCCCCCCCCCCCCCCCCCCCCCCTATTATCGGGCCTTTAGCTTTACACCGGCAAATGAAAAAGGGGGGCGAGGGTCAAGAGAGAGAGATCTAATTTTGTTTTTCCACCGAGATAAAAGCAGTGCTTTGGGGGTGAGTTTGTCTTTGTGGTATATTTTGGTTTGTGTGTTTACTTTAAATTGCAAATGACTTGCGAAAGAGAGAAACGAATCTGATTTTCGAATTCCCTTGGAAAAAGATGAACTATAATACCCCACCCCACCCCCCTTCTTTTTATGTTTGAATTGACTTTTTCTCCCCATGTATGCGATGCATAATCTTCTCACATCTTTTTCAAGGATCTTCTCCTGATGAATTTTTTTCATTACTATTGATGGTTTGTTAATCATCGAAGGAAACAATAAACGGCCATAGATGATAGAAATGGAAATAAACATTACTTGGATAGATTACAAGCACACGATGAAGGGGGAGGAAAAGCAATACCTGCACCATGACCTGCCGTTCCAATTTCTGCGGGATATACTGAAACTATAGCGCTGTTGTGTGTGTGTGTGTGTGTGTGTGTGTGTGTGTGTGGTGTGTGTGTGTGTGTGTGAGAGAGAGAGAGAGAGAGAGAGAGAGAGAGAGAGAGAGATGCATATGTTTTGTTTTTGTAAGCTGTTTTCATCTCTGTTAAGGACTTCACATTTTCACCGGCGTCGGGTTTTTTTTTTTTTACCAGGTAGAAAGAGTACGCAAAATCTGTTCCACCGATTTTCAACCAAAGTAGGTGATAAAGTGTAATGAGGCCTAAGGATTTAAAAAAAAAAAAAAAAAAAAAAAAAAAAAAAAAAAGTGAAGAAACAAAAACAAAAAATGGGTGCTGTTCTTGTGAACAGATGGAACGAGACTCAAGGATAAACCCATTCGATTTTAATGCAATCCTGGTGAAAAGATGGAATGTGCCCAAGAATTAAAAAAAAAAAAAAGTTCAATTTTTTTGCGCAAACCTGGTTAAAACAAACAAAACAAACAAACTAAAAAAAAGATGAAATAAGACCCAAGACACGGCAAGTCCACAATGTACATCCAGCTCCGTTCCACCCAACATGAACGATGTGAAGTTGCTATATATTCACGAATTCATAGCTTCCCATGAAGCTCATTTTCATGGAATGTTAAAGCTGTCCACTGAAGTAAACGTCAACATTCTGTTTTTTGTTTTGTTTTGTTTCTTTTTTTTTTTTTTGTTGGTTGTTGGTGGTTTTTTTTTCTCTCTCTCTCTTTTTTTTTAAAGTTCATGGGAATTAACTCTTTCAGTCTGTATTCACAATTACTTCCCCTGGCGGATTTTTTTTTTTTTTTTTTTTCCCACACGTGAAATAGCTCCAGGATCCATTCGATCCTGACAGAGGTTTGCGTTCTCCCGAGCGTTTTTTTTTTTTTCTTTTTTTTTTTTTAGTTTTGCTTGTTTGTTTCCTTGATTGTTTTCCAAAATGGACCTCATTTTTTTCGCAAATTCTCTTTTTTTTTGTTTTGTCCGAAGTCTATAGTTTGATCAGTATTGATGTATGGTGTCATTTATAGAGGGAGCAAAAGCCTGATCACTATTGATGTATTGTGCATGCCAGTCATAAAGGGAGGCAAAGTGTACAGTTTGATCACTGTTGATGTTGTGTTGGGTCATTTATAGAGGGGGCCAAAGTCTATAGTTTGCTCCATTTCAGATCAATGATGTTGTATAGAAAGACCTAAAATTTACAGTGTGTTCAATTGCCGACTGGTAATGTTGTGCCATGCTGTTTCTAAAGAGAGTCTGTGGTCTGACCAGGTTTAGACTATTGATCTTAAATCTGAACATTTATAGAAGGACCAAAGGCTTGTAGTACTAGTAGAACTAGTAGTAGTAGTAGTAGTAGTAGTCATGATTTTCAGTTGCAACGAATTTGACTGGCTGTTGATCAGTCAAATTCGTTGCAAATGACTCTCGTACCCCGGTCAATCTCATTCCCAAGTGTCGAAAATCGCATAATGGAGCCCTAGAATAAGAAAAAAACAAAGAAAACGAAATGTTAAAGAAGTAGTAGTAGTAGTTGCAGCAATGTAGTCGACGTAGTAGTGGTCATGATATTCTGCTGCAAAGAATTTGACTGGAGCTGCAACGAATTTGACTGCAAGCTTCAGTCAAATTCATCGCTTGGGCAAATTCAAAGCAAATACTGAGCTGGTACAATGACCAACAAAAATCTAGTAGTAGTAGTAGTAGTAGTAGTAGTAGTCATGATTTTCAGCTGCAACGGATTTGACTGGCTGTTGATCAGTCAAATTCGTTGCAATGACTATCATACGCCTGTCAGTCTCATTCCCAAGTGTAGAAAATCGCACAATGGAGCCCTAGAATAAGAAAAAAAAAAAAAAAAAGAAAACGAAATGTTGAAGTAGTAGTAGTAGTAGTTGCAGCAATGTAGTCGACGTAGTAGTGGGTCATGATATTCCGCTGCAACGAATTTGACTGGAGCAACAAATTTAACTGCAAGCTTCAGTCAAATTCATTGCTGGGCAAATTCAAAGCAAATACTGAGCCGGCACAAAGACCAACAAAAATCTGGTAGTAGTAGTAGTAGTAGTAGTAGTAGTAGTAGTAGTAGTAGTAGTCATGATTTTCAGCTACAACGAATTTGACTGGCTGTTGATCTCATTCCCAAGTGTAGAAAATCGCACAATGGAGCCCTAGAAAAAGAAAATATAAAGAAAACGAAATGTTAAAGTAGTAGTAGTGGTTTCAGCAATGTAGTCGAATTTGAATGGAGTAACGATTTTGACTGCAAGCTTCAGTCAAATTCATTGCTTGGGCAAATTCAGTGCAAATACTGAGCCTGCACAATGACAAACAAAATCTAGTAGTAGTAGTAGTAGTAGTAGTAGCAGTAGTAGTAGTAGTAGTAGTAGTAGTAGTAGTAGTAGTAGTAGTCATGATTTTCAGCTGCAATGAATTTGACTGACTGTTGTTGATCAGTCAAATTCGTTGCAAATCAGTATCGTACGCCTGTCAATCTCATTCCAAGTGTAGAAGATCGCACAACGGAGCCCTAGAATAAGAAAAAAAAATGTGAAAGTAATAGTAGTAGTGGTAGCGTTGTAGTCGACGTATAGTAGATATCATATTCAGCTACAACCAATTTAACTGCAGCTTCAGTCAATTCGTTGCTTGGGCAAATTCAAAGCAAATACTGAGCCGGCACAATGACCAACAAAAATCTAGTAGTAGTAGTAGTAGTAGTAGTAGTAGTGGTGGTGGTGGTGGTGGTGGTGGTGGTGGTAGTTGTAGTCGCCGTAGTTGAAACTGTGGAGTTTTGCCAAGACCATTAGCGACTACATGCTACGATGTCATTTTTGGTTAAGTTGGTATACCAGCAACGTCATTTTTGGTTAAGTTGGGTACCAGCAACGAATCTGACCGGGCAACGAATCTGACCGCGACAATGCCCAGTCCGAAAGTAAAAAACAAACGAACCAGGAGTAAACCCCAGATGATCTCCATGCTTATGGGTGCTAACATTTGGCCACTATAATGCGCATCACAAAAAGGCACAAGCACCTGCATACTTGTATGAGTGTTTGTATACAAGTGTGTGCCAGAGGTAAGCAAGCATGTACCAGTATTAAATGTTTAGTCACTTTTGATCGCATCCATTGCCTACAGTGAATATTCTCTTACTAGTGTTTGGATTCAAAAACTGCAAACACCCCAAACTGTATTCTGAAGCTGACGTGACAGCGCTGTGCAGTGGTTGTGGTTACGATAATAAGAAACCCTGCTTCTCTGTACAGATGATATAACACGTTAGTGACCATTTTTAAAGAATGAAAATGGACAACAATAAAGCTGAAGCTGTCTGTACACCAAATGTTACAAAAATTGTCCTCCATAAACTGTTTTAAGAACTGGTGGGATTTATTTTAATTGTTTATAAGATGCAGCTTCTGCAACTTTTGAATAACACATCAAGAATAAACCAAACATCATCAGCACATTTTCATTCATATAAAGGCAGGCATAACTAATTTGTTTAGATTTGCAAGTGTCTAACTCTTAAGAGCTGATTCCCTCTCTTTTTATATCTGCATCAAAACACATGCTGTACCAGCCGCCGAGGCGAAGTGGTTAGCATCACGGACTCCCAGCTGGGAGGTCGTGGGTTCGAATCCCATCAGAAGTCATGTGGGTTTTTCTGCCCCGGCCGGCTCCTACCCAGAGTTGAGTTGCCGCGGACTCAGTTGGGAAGACTGGGACCACAGAGTCAAGTTTCATCCACTTAATGGATGTGTTTCTGAAAGTGTTGCTCAAATTTCCAGACCAACACTGCAGGTGCTTGTATCTCTCGGCCTGGTTCAGGCTGACACCGAGATATATTATGAAAGGAGGCGTAGAGTACAGTTCTGTCATGTAGTCTCAGACCAAAATGAAAATCCGTAGCATCATCTTAATCATCCTCATTCTCATCGATCAGCATTTTTAAAAAAGTCTCAAATTCTGTGGTCCTTCATGCCCTGCTCTCATGGTGACCTCAATTTCGATGTCCTCTAGTTGTTCCGACGACTAGGAGAGGGGTATGAAGCAGGGCGGGTGTTGGCGGCAGATCAGGTTGTTCCGACGACTAGGTGAGGTAGGGTATGAAGCAGGGCGGGTGTTGGCGGCAGGAGATCAGGTTGTTCTGACGACTGGCTGGAGGTATGGTGGGTACACTTTGTGATGCAGTAGGTGTTGTTCTTCAATGAGACTTGGGTGGATCCTCAGGCGTAGGCTCAAAGTTGGCCTGCGCTTGTTTTTCCTCCACTATTACATTGTTCGTCTTTGTATTAGTCTGACTTTATTCAAATTTAAAAAGCTGTGGCAGGCTTGAAAAAAAGTTACTCTGTGTTTGGTTTTCTTATGGGAGCAAGTTACCCTACTTGTTTAGGTGAAGTAGATGTGCATGGAATGTGAAGATAGCTGAAAATGATGCATGATCAATACAACACACATGATGATAAGATGCTGATGGGGTGATCTTCTTCTTCTTCTTTGTTTTCTGCCCGCCTTCATCAAGCTGAAGATTCTGGCATCTACAAAGGGGTTTCAGGTTTGCTGTGAGAGTTATGGGTCAGTTTTATGCAGTCAGTGCTCACTACCAAACTGCATGGACAGTGGGCAGGGGAGGGTGGGGCCACCACCACACCACTATTTCAGACCTCTAACCGTACTTTGGCAGGCCCTGCTTTGGAGTGTGGTGGGGAGGGTTTGCACTCTAGGCATGGGGTGGGAGGGGATGGGTGGGGGAGATGGGGGTGGGGGTATGGGGGGGTGGGGAGTCGGGGGGGGGGGGGGGGGGGGATCAGAGGTAGGACTGAAAGTCTACCACCGAGGCTGATTCAACTGCCTCAGGTGGGAGCTTATTGAACTCCTTGGTGGTGCGGGGGAAGAAGGAGTATTTACGATAATTTCTGCGGCAGGACTCCATGGCGTACTGGTGTACATGAAAGTGTCGTGTGGCGTATCCAGTTTTCGGGAGTCCTGGCGCATGGTTGGTCTCGATCATGATGTCGCCATGGTGAAACTTGTACAGTGTTGATCGGTGGGTGAGGATGTCAGTCATCCAGTCTATCCCGGCAATGAATCGATCATGGTGCAACGATGTAAACTAAACCACAAGTGAATAAAAATAGATCGGAACTCGGAATGAAACTCAAGTTGTATATTATGTTATAGATAGAAGTGGCGTAACGATCGATCGATACGGCTCACACAAACGGATCAGACAGTGTGATCGATTAGTTTAAAACCAGAATAATGATATGAACGAAGTATTATGTGAAATAAATGAGTACATCTACCTCAGCGCAACCCTTGCTCGCCGAACACTGGTGACGATCAAGTGACGGTCGTTGGTGGATGACCCAATACCCCATCGCTGGCTCACAGGATCGCGCACCCCTTGTGTCCTGGCGTTCAAGCACCGGGTAGCCTGTACCAGAACTTGCTCTCGTACGGGTGGTGACTTCTTTCCTCTTCAAACACGCTGCTTCTTCAACCGCCATCTTCTTCTATTTGGGATGCCTGCCTCCTTCTTCTTGCTCTTCTGGGCTTGTCCGTTTAAACATTCCGCCGTCCACTCACTGGTTGGCTTATATTTAATACAGTACTTGATAGATTAAATTATAGAACAATCACAAGATTAGTTTGCTTGATTCATGTAAAAATATAATATAGCTCACCGGATTTATTATTAGAGCATGCAATTCTGCAAAACAATGAAACTTTTTGTTTTCATGCGTAAGCATACGAAATGAGTTCATAATCCTTACTCTGTCTTCAAAAGTTAATCTTTACGTCATAAGCGTGACGTTTTATTTCACTAATTTGTGTCACTTTGTTAGCGCGACAGTCTCCTGACCGTTGTGCGAGCCAGAGGGATGGGGGGTGGTTATGGATTCCCCTGGCACTGAGATTGAAAGGGGGTTCCCCCTGTCTTCACACCTGGGGACCTGCTGCCCATGTTTCCCGCACAGTAGTAGAGCTAGATGCGGCCACTGGGTGACAGATGAGTCTGTCAGCAGCTCCATAAGTACTACTTCTTCTTATGAGCAGCCAGCTACATGAGGTTGAAAATTCTGCTGCACATACGTCCACAAGTCCCATCTTCAAGAAGTGATGAGGCAAGAAGGAGTCTGGGACACTGAGGCGGGGCATTCTCCACGAGGTTCGAGAAGGGTCCAGCACTTGCAGAGGGCATGCGGAGGTGAGGCAGCATCCGCACATAAGGACCTGGTATCAAGGAGGGTCCCCCAACACCCAACGCTTCTTTAACCCAGACTGTCTTATAGGATTCAACTCCTTTCAGGTTGAAGACCTGCCGCAGAACTTTAAGGACGTTTAACTGTAAGGAAGCTGTTCTGGCCAACGTTTTCGGCTTAGGTAGATGTAGTCATGGAAGAGGAATGGGATATTTATGACCAAGAGTCTTCAAACCCGATTTTCGTTTGCGATTTGTTGAACACCTCCTTAGGCCCTGCCAATAAAAAGACTTAATGTTCGACAATTGGTCCTTGCAGAAGCATAGGGAGGCCTAGAATGTCTATTATCACGCCCGTTCCTCTAACTACCGTCCTGTCAAATCCTGTAAATCACCAGTTTATCCTCTGTCTCTCTTTATCCTGGCACAGCAGCTAAGATAACTTTAACCATGACAGCTGAGCTCAGGGCAGTAGACCTAGGTTTGGGCACAGGAACTACTCAAACACTTCAAAAGTTGGCTTCCGGCGTGTGGATCTATCACTTTACACTTGGGCGACATGTTTTTTGTTCAACATTTTCCAGTTTAGTTTGTACGTCTGCTACGTTTATGTCAGGGCTAGAGAGAACTGTGCTGAATGATCAGTGGCGCGATCTAAAGCACTGGACATCCACACAGCTGACTGAAGGGAGGGGGGGGGGGGGGGGGGGGGGGAACGCAGATGAAAATTTGCCGGGAGACCCTATATATCATGACGTGTGTAAGTACCTAGAACAAAGAAAACGTTCACAAACTAACCGATGCAACAGAAAAATAATCAAACAGACCAACCAATGGCTATTTGCACACGAAATAGCCACATGAACGCACAAACAACCCGAACAGCATCCAAGTCATTATCTGCCTAATTACGCAGCCAAATAACCACACGACTATTCAGTCGCTCAGATAATAAAACCATCGAACAAACAGGTAAAACATTCGTTTCTAGATAGGTAGCAACCCAGGAACACCGAGGAATCATATAAAAAAAACTACCTTCACTGACAGTATCTTAATCATTTTGAACAGGCCGCAGCGCGGTGTGGTCACTGTGACGACCCTATCCGTCTCGCTAGCCAACAAGAGCGGCGTTCGCAAGCCAGTTTTGTCCAGTGTTCGAACACAAGGAATCTACACGGTGCACAGTAAACTATCCATCCACTGATCACAATATAAGACAGAAAGATCCATAATCTATGTTTTCTGGCTTCGATTTGTTGATTATGAACAATACAATCTGTGACAATACGGACTTGCTGTTTTTCAGTTTCAGTCTGGCTAAACGCCAGCCGCTCAACAATATAATCTGTGACAATACTGAAATGCTGTTTTCAGTTTCAGTCTGGCTAAACGCCAGCCGCTCCTCAGTTGCAGTGTTACTTGTGTACATCACGGTGGAAATTTAGTATTTCATATTCAAAATAAATAGAAATGAACTTAGAACAATAAAATGTTAGAATATAGAACCTTAACTTTCGTATGCTAGTATTTGTTTCACTATGATTGTACTCCATCTGCCTTTACTTTAAGTAACACTTAGACAACCATAAAGGCAAAAACCATCAACAAATCTTTACATTCACAAACACCTGAATAACGGAATCAGCGTCACAGCCTTCACCACGCTCTGCTCAGTGAAGAAATGGCCTTAGAGCCCGGACGCTGGGAGAATACAGGCCTCCTAGCCTCTGTCAACGAGATCTTGTCAGAAACCCACTTCTTGGCCATCGCCACGCCTGAGTCGCGATGGAACCATTAGAAGCGTTTAATCCAATTAATGATGTCAGATCCGGCTTTGTTGGCCTGCCCGTGATTGTCTCCAAACCTCGAACTGACATTCTAAACCACATGGTCCAAGAAACAACAGATCCTACCATCATGTATATGGCTGGATCTGAAAGAGCGGGGGTGGGGGGGGGGGGGGGGGGGGGGGGGGGGGGGGGGGGGCATCAAGCATCAAGACAGACGCTTCAGACCCTGTATCTAAGGCGAAATCCGGTATATGTTAACTATGTTGCCAACGACTTTCACCTGTGGAAATCTACCCCTCTAAAGGCTCAAGCCCTCCTCAGCAAAGACAACACTAACTACGGCATCGCAGAGTCCAATGGCTGTCTCCTCGGCCTCTGATTAGTTTTCCAGACCAATCCATCCAGACCAGCCATCGTCAAATGGAGGCTCAAGCCCTCCTCAGCAAAGACAGCACCATTCACGGTGTCGACGAATCCCATGGCTGTCTGCCTGGCCTTCAGTCTTCAAACCAGTGTGCCCAGACCATCCGTAGCCAATATGTCTGCCGAGTGACCGCAGTCCCCAGCCATCTTAACTGACATTCCAGACTACCAGCAATTTCACCCCTCACTGCGATCCCATCCGTTAGGCAAAGCTGCATTTGGGTCAACTCCCTCGCTGATGGTTCCCCTACTTGTGAAATTCGATTTCAAGTAGGTCCCATCCCACGTTTGAGGGATTAATTCCTGCAAAATCTGCCCTCTCAGACGTTGGTCAGAATCATGCCCTTCACATAATGTACACTGCGGAAATAATAAGGTCAAACGAAAGGGTACACAAAACTAATATGGATATAAACTAATGAATAAAGGTCGATATAACGAACAAGTTGTTCCCATGATGAAATAATTACACGCTCATAAATGCAAACGAATGCTGCTTATGACACCAAATCACCTAGCAGAAAATGAGGACACAGAGCACACAGAGCAAATAAGGAAACATCCCTCCCCCCCCCCCGCCCCCTCCCCCCCCCCCCCCCCCCCCCCCTGAAAAAAAAATTCTAGGCTTGCCTATATAACCTATGACGCATCTACACAGCGACAACAGCTGGAGAGATGACCAAACACAAACAAACGTTTATTCCAGACTGGCACAGCCTTTTTGATCTTGAAACGAACAGTAGCAAATACAGGTAACCTCAGTTTGATGGGTATGAAAGGAAATCTTAATCATTTACCCCTATTCCCATACACTGTGTGTGCAAGCGCACCCATACTTTTTTTACTCAATGTTTCATATTTCATGAGGCAGTGAACGGTAAGTAGCGAACCTCTTGTTCCTATGATGAAAGAATCACAGGTTAAATGTCTGAACAGAGTTGTAACAGCAATGGTTTCTGTATAAATACAACTTTTTGGTTTTGAAAACGCGCGACTTGGTTCAGTTGGCCAGTCTATACAGTTTGCCCTCCGACGCCTTTTTCATTGTTGGCCGCTTTTTTTTTGGCTGAACACCCGATGAACTTCGCCAGCGACTCATCTATTTCATGTTGAAAACAATCTCTTGTTATGTTTCGCCAGCGTGCTGAAGTCCAAACATTCAGACAACCGAGCAGTAGTAATCATAAAATTTGGTTGAATGCGTAAGAAAAAAGGAAACACGCGCCCGTGTGTGTGTGTGTGTGTGTGTGTGTGTGTGTGTGTGCGCGTGCGCGCGCGCGCGCGAGCGCGAGCGTGTGTGTGTGTGTGTGTATATGTGCGTGCGTGTGTGTGTAGATCTATGGGACTTCATGGTGCTTGGCCGGCTGGCCATGAAAATACCTACCGAGTACATCCGAACTTATAATTGCGTCATGGTGTGTGTGTGCGCGCGCGTTCTTTTGATTAACGCCTGTGCACTAAGAGAGTAATACTAGACGCGCGCGCGCGCGTGTGTGTGTGTGTGTGTGTACGTGTGCGTGCGCGCGTGCGTGCGTGTGTGCGTGCATGTGTGTGCGTGCGCGCGCGCTTGAGTGTTCTTTAGCTGAACGTCTGTCCACTAGGGGTAATATTGGACGTGTGTGTGTGTGTGTGTGTGTGTGTGTGTGTGTACGTGTGTGAGTGTGTGTGTGCGCGCGCGCGTGCATGTAGATCTCTACATTGTGCATCACCTTCTTCCTATCAAAACACCATGGCAATAAAAGTCACATTCATTCAAATGTTTCACTGGTCCATCAATGAGCGATTTCGAGCTTCCAATCCTGGCGCCTCGGATAACTTGGACACAGCAAAACGTGTCTTCAACGACGCAGAAGGCCATGGACTTGTCTGAGCCACTGTACTGGTGAGATAGAGGACTAGCTAGTCACGTAGTTGTATGCTTCGCTCGTGGAACCATTATTGATATTAACGCCCACATGAATGTGTGTGTGTGTGTGTGTGTGTGGGTGGGGGGGGGGGGGGGGGGGGGGGGGTTGAGTGTGTGTGTGTGTGTGTGTAGTAGTAGTAGTAGTACTTTAATTTAACGTCTTTTCACAAAGTATGTGATATTAGACAAGAAAGGAGAGATAGACAGACAAATAGGGAGATAGATAGAGTTTGTTCATGTTGCATACAGTGTGTGTGTGTGTGGGGGGGGGGGGGGGGGGGGGGCTGGAAGTGAGCGGAGGATGGTGTACATAACATCAGGAAACAATCAGACAAACGAAACAATAAACAACAAACCTACACTCACTCACTAACAATATCAGATTAAAGCAAATACCTGACTGGACTACAAATCAAGTAGAAAGTAACTTTCAAAGCAAAATCAATATCAGAAAAAAATATCTGTCACAGACATGCCTGATAAATGTGACAGAAATGCCTTGAGAGGCACACATTCGAACAAAACACATGATCTCTTGTCATTTTGTTTCCCCGCATATGCATTTTGTTGCAGAGCTATATTTAGTTCTAAAAGCATCCAGTTTCAATCGATGAAATACTGAAACGAAGTTTCTGTATTGATGCATATCATAAATGTGCAGATTTTGGATGCTTTTGAAATGATCAATACTAAAAAGAGGGTTATTTTGTGTCTGAACATGAGTAACAGCTTTGTTCTGCCCATTTCTGAAATATTCCCAAGCTGTTTGTTTTAAAATTTGTTGACTCTCTTTCAAAGTGAACGGTATGGAAATAGTTTGTACCCTCGTTCCATTTTCAGCGCCTTTTTTCGCACATCTGTCAGCAAGTTCATTGCCCGAAATTCACAGTGTGAAGGAACCCAGAAGAAAGTTATATCTGTTCCTTTACATATCAAGACGTGGATTAAATGTTGAATTTCCTTCAAAATAAAGTTATCTGAATTTGAATTAAAAAAAAACTTGATCGATTGTAACACTGACAGCGAATCTACACAAAACAACATTTGAAAAACGATCCATCTGTGTACACTTAAGATGGTTAGAATATCTATCTTGCATTTGCATCTTCGTTAAATAGGACAAGATGTAAGGCTGATCTGCTTTCTTTGTATCAGTGTAATCAAGATCAAACTTCGCCCTCTTTCTTTCCCAAGTTGGAATGGGATCTATAAGAGACGTTTTTGACAAAGACGTAACATCTATATTACTTTTCTTAAACAAATCAGCGGTGTGTGAACTGATAGTGCACAGGGAGGCAATATTTTTTGCTCTTTTTGGATAATCACTCTCTGGGTTTATAGATATTTTCCCGTTTCATTCACACCTTCCATGGTTGAACATTTCATGAAATATTTTGCCAGTGATAGATTCCTATTTTCATTTAAAGGTAAAACGTGTTGTGTGTGTGTGTGTGTGTGTGTGTGTGTGTGTGTGTGTGTGTGTGTGTGTGTGTGTGTGTGCGATTGTTCACTAGGAGCAATATCAGACGTGTGTCCGTGCGCGCGTGTGGATATGTGTGTGTGTCCGTGTGCGAGTGTGGATGTGTGTGTGTGTGGGGGGTGTGTGTGTGTGTGTGTATGCACGCTCGCGTGTATGTCTGTATGTATGTGTATGTGTATGGGTCGCGCGTTCACATGATTCCTTGCGTATGATCTGTCCAGTTACTTTTCTCCTAGAACATCCCGCAAAGCTCGTGTACCGTCTGCTGTACTCTAGTATAAAACTGACATAACCCACCCAACTCCTCCTTGCTTTCCTCCCTCCCTTTCCATCTACCTATCTCCCTCCCCTATCCGTCCTTCGCCCACATTCACCTCCCCCCCCCCCCCCCCCCCCCCCCCCCCCCCCCCCCTCCCCCACTGTCTCCTGTTCCTTTGACCCACCCCCACCCTCACCCCCTGAGGAAATACTGAGTGCACGTCACGTGTTATTCTGAGAAATTATCATTCCAGAGTACGCTTTAAACGCCCTTTGCCAATGGCCTCAAATGGAGCCAGCACGGATGGCTAATTCACGCGGGAATCTGGAAACACGAGTGGCAACGACCACTACAATCCAGAACTGGACACATGACGATGCGGGTGATTATCGGGATAATGATGCCGACGGTGATAGTGCATGATGGACGTGCAAGCGGGACAAGCTGGGCCCCGTGTTTAGTTCCGTGCCTATGATTGGCAACACGTGGGCTGGGACTGGAACCGGAAAGGTCGTGAGGCCACCACTGGTGATCGAGAGACCGTGAGTGTTGTGCTCCAGTTTCGGACTTCCCCAGTTCTGGCCGAGGGTGCGCTGGTTCTGCTGATGGGATGACGCGCTCGGTGATAATGCCGACTGCGGGGTCGGGATGAGTTAATGAGGGGCAGTGATGAGTCACTGGGGTTCCCTCCCCTCCTCCAGAACTTTCCTGGATCCAGTGTTTTTGCTTGTGATGATGGTGGTAGCTGTTGTGCCTGTCTACTCTGCTCCCGTGTCGTGTTTGCATGCCTTCAGGCCTGGTGGCCCGGGTGATGCGGCTGCTCCTGACCCCAGAGTATGACATGACGTGAAAGGGGCGATCACTGCGGCGGAGGTCTGCTTGATGTAGCGCGGCCTCTACCTATCAAAGACGGTCAGTGAGTGGCTGAAGAACCACATCCTCTACAAGGTGGTGCTAGAAACCCAGTAGCTGGTGCCCCCAGGCTAGACAAGGTGGAGAAATCTCACTGACATTTTTCGTGGTCCTCATTGAGGACGTTGCTGACCAGCTGTCCGTCCACCCACGCGTTCAGGGCACTGCATGGTGACGACCTAGCCGTGTGGTCCAGAGCACAGCAGATCCACACGGCAGCGCACAGGATGCAGGCAGCAACGAAGTCAGTTTCAGAGCTAGTCAAGAAGGCCACATGGTTTTCCTTCTTCCCCCAGGAAGGAAGAGTTCAGATGCAGATTGAAAGCAAGAATATTCCGCATTAAGACAACTCGGCCTACCTCGGGATGGCATCGGAAAAGACACTTCAGCAAAAACACGGTGAAAATCGTCGTCGTCGTTGTTGTTGTCGTCATTATCATCATTACAATATAGTGTATTTTTACAAGATCAAGCTTAGGGTTGTTGAACATTAGATACAACGCAAACATTGTGGTACAACCCAGTCTCCCATGGACTCCTCGGAGCATTATACGACACATTTACTCTGAAACATAGCGGTAACAGCAAGTCAGTACGCCTCGCCCCGCCACAAGTCTCTGTAATTGTTTGCCAGACTCCCAGAAAGATAGGAAGGTATCATGTTCACTGTCGCTCCAGTGCTGCGTGCGACTCTTAGAGATTGAGAACCATGATGGCCGTACCAACTCAGTATGGAGTTTTCATGCGGCATGCAGTCCACTGAATAGCCTTGGATTGTATCGGGACGTCTCTCTCCTTCTCTCCTTCCCCCGCCCCTCCCCCTACCCTTCCGTTCTTCCCCGTCCACCCACACCCTTTCTTCCACCTGTTTCTCTATATATACACACGTAGGTCTATTTACGTATGCTGTAAAGTAGCCTACCAGTTTATCGACTGATTTCAGAAAGTGTGGCATGTAGCAGACACATCGTTTCCCTGTTATTATTGTTGAGAAATAGGTGAAATCTGTTTTTTTTTTAGTGCGTTTCTGGGCTGCAAATAACACCCTTACCGATAATATTTCTAACAATTTAGTTTGTATTTAGGCCCCACGTCATTGTGCAGACTGCCACTAGCTGTTGTTCACAAAAAGTACAGATTCACACATTTCAACAACAAACATCACTCCTGACACATTTACCGCACGCGTTTGATCCTTAACCCTTTGCGCCCTGCCCATTTTACTAAAGAAGGACACGCCAAGCTTGAAGGTTTAGGGAGTTAACAGCAAAATTTACGGTTACACAAATAAAACATCTAAACTTGCTTACTAGATGAAACTTGTTGAAATTTTGCATTCTTGCTGATGGATAGATGTGTTAGGTTATATCACATTTTTCATACTCTGTGAATATTTTGTTTGTGATATATTTTTCTTTGAATAAAGTTTTGGCTAAAAAAAAAACTACTTTTTGTTGTTACGCATGTTAACAATCATTTGCGTGGCATTCGGCGGCTTCGTCAACATGTCGACTCGCGATCGACGAAGTTTGAGAAGTTTCAACGTCTTCCGACTCTAAATCAGCCACTTCGGGGTCGACATCGGAGTCATCGTCGTGGAAGATCTCATCAATGACTTGTCTAACAGTGTATCGTGCTCATTTTGGCTTCTAAAACGAACGAAAAAAAAAAAAAAAAAAAAAAAAACAAAAGCAAAAAAAACAAAAAAAAAAAAACAACAAAAAAAAAACAAACAAACAAAAAAACCGCGTAAAACTGCTCAGAAACGGCGTTCGAACCTCGCCTCGCCAAATCACTAGGAAGGAATGCACGATAGAGTAAGCTCCCTTTCCCTAATGATATTAATGCCATTAGAAGTGAAAGTAGGTGGGTATCGCCGACCGACAATTTGCCGGCTGCAGGCGCTGAGAGGAGGCGTGTCTCGGCCGACAAATTTGTCGGTCGCAGAGTTCAATGAGTTAACAGACATTGCTGCTAAAACTTAACAGACTCTAAGATAATCCAGTAAACGTACAGGCCATCTTCCCTAATATCGTTCTGCAAGTTTCAGTTTCATCAAGGAGATGTCACTGCGTGCGAATTAGTCCATATATGTTACACATCCGCTGAGTTTTGAGACCACACTGAGCATGATTTAAAGCTGATGGGTAACCGAATGAATGACTAAGCTCAGGGAATTTAAGAAAAGAGTCTTGTGGCTACGACTTAGCAGATGTCTGACCTACATATTAGCCTAACGCACTGGGCAGACCATGAGTATCCTAATACTGGCTGTGCCATTATTGTCATTGTATGTGTCTGTGGTGTGTATGCGCGTATGGGTGTGTAGGCACAGGCCCGTGCGGTGCGAGAGTGCAGGTGTGTATGGTGCGCGCGCGCGCGTGTGTGTGTGTATGTGTGTGCGTGCGTGCGTGCGCGCGCGCGCGCGCGCGCGCGCGCGCGCGTGTGTATGTGTGTGTGTGTGTGTGTGTGTGTGTGTGTGTGTGTGTAGGTGTGGTGTGTGTGTGTGTGTGTGTGTGTGTGTGTGTGTGTGTGTGTGTGTGTGTGTGTGTGTGCGTGCGTGCGCGCGCGCGCGCGCGCGCGGATGTGTATGCGTGTGTGTGACCGGTGAGCTTGTGTGAGCATGCTCCTGCGCGCACGCATCTGCACATGTACCTATACAAATATGTGCTCATATGCGCGTGTGTGTGCATGCGTGCGCGCGCGTGTGTATGCTTGTATGTGTGCACGTGTGTGTGTTTGTATGGACGTGTGCATGCACGTGTGTGTATGTGTGTGTGCATAAGCGCATGCGTGCCTATGTGTAAACGAGTGTGTGCTTGTGTGCACCTTTGATTCTAAGTGGGAAATGAATGTTCAGAAGGTGACTAGGTAAGAAGAAGAAGAAGAAGAAGAAGAAAGAAGAAGAAGAAGAAGAAGAAGAAGAAGAAGAACAACAACAACAACAACAACAACAACACACACACACACACACACACACACACACACACACACACACACACACACACACACACATAATCGCATGCGCACGCATATATAAACATGTATACGCTCTCACGCACACGTACACACACACACACACGCGCGCGCGCGTGCACGCACGCACGCACGCACCACACACACACACACACACACACACACACACACACACACACACACACACACACACGCGCGCACACGTATACGCACGCGCGCACGTACGTATACGCTCACGCACACGTATTCACGCACACACACACACACACACACACACACACACACACACACACACACACACACACACACACACAGCTGGTTAGCTGGTTAGCTGGCTAGATAAATAAACGGAAAGATAGATAAAAAAAAAAAATCGCTTGGTGAGTGATCTCAGTGTAATGCTTGTGAACTCTATTCTTCCCCCTTCTTCCTCCTCTTCATTCCCCTCTTCCCCCCCCCCCCCCCCCCCCTCCACGTTCTTCGTCGTTCTTCCCCTATGAGTCATAGACACACCCCCCCCACCCACCTCCACCCTCACCTATGCATTCTCTCCCTTTCGTAACCTTTTGAAACTATGAGGAATTTGTGAAGAACTTGTAGACAGACACTGTAATGTTCAGCGTAATAATTCAGGACGTTACTGAAGCAGGTCGATCTATCGTGAAGCGGACAGACGTCTATAGAGGATTCTTTTGGGTAGGAATGGTCTAACCTGTAGCTCTTCTATATCACTGTCCGTTTCCGCCTGATGTCAGTGTGGTTTCTGGTGCTGCTGAAAGAAAGGATTTTAAAATACTTTAACGTATGCATGGGAGCAAGTCTTAAAAGGGGAAAGAAGAACTAAACAAGAACAAGAACAAGAAAAAAAGGTGAGCAAAACGAAAAGAGAAATAAAACAAAATATCGCACGCACGCACGCACGCACGCAAGCACGCCCCCACGCACGCACGTACGCACGCACGTACGCACGCACGCACGCACGCATGCACACACATACACACACACGCACACACATGCCCCCCCCCCCCCCCCCCCCCACACACACACACACCACACACACATACACACACACAAAACACAGACAGACACACACACACACACACACGCGCGCGCGCGCGCGCGCGCGCGTGCACGCATACACAAGTGTACACACATATGCACATACGCAAGAACCCCCCCTCTCTCTTCCCCCTCCCCCGACAGACGCCCCCTGGAAAACCTCCCGGTAAGGACATCAAATTCATTCTGTTGAGCAGTGTCACTCTCTCTCTCTCTCTCTCTCTGTCTCTCTCTCTCTCTCTCTCTGTGCGTGTGTGTGTGTTGTGTGTGTGTGTGTGTGTGTGTGTGTGTGTGTGTGTGTGTGTGTGTGTGTGTGTGCGCGTGTGCGCGCGCGCGCGCACTGACACTACGTCTTGTACCTGGCCGGATTTTCCTCCCAACTCTGGAGTCATTCGGCGCTCAAGTTGTGTGCCTGTCTGAATGACATGAATTGCTGATTGTTTGCCTTGTGCGTTGCGCGCTCCGGTTGTGCTCTGACAAAGTGGATTTCAAGGTCAGTTGGTTCATAGTGCGTTTTTGTCTGCTTGATTTTCGACGTTGTTGATGTTTGTTTGTGTAAGTGTTTGTTTGTTTTCATCTCATAGAATTACGTATTTTGTCTCTGTCCCTGTCTCTGTCTGTCTGTCTCTCTCTTCTTCTTCTTCTTCTTTTTCTGCCCTCTCTCTCTCTCTTTCTCTCTCTCTCTCTCTCTCTCTCTCTCTCTCTCATCCCCCTCTCCCCCTCCCCCCCCCCCCCCCCCCCCCCCCCCCCCCCCCCCCCCCCCCCCCCCCCCCCCCTCTCTCCCCCCCCCCTCCCCCCCTCCCTCCCCCCCCCCCCCCCCCCCCCCCACCCCCCCCCCCCCCCCCCCCCCCCCCCCCCCCCCAACCCCCCCCGCCCCCCCCCCACACCCCCCCCCCCCCCCCCCCCGGCCCCCCCCACCCCCCCCCCCCCCCCCCCCCCCCCCACCCCCCCCCCCCCCCCGCCCCCCCCCCCCCCCCCCCCACCCCCCCCCCCCCCCCCCCCCCCCCCCCCCCCCCCCCCCCTCCCCCACCCCCCCCCCCCTCACCGGCCCCCCCCCCTCCCCTCCCTCACCCCCCCCCCCCCCTCCCACCCCCTCTCTCCTCTCCCCCCCCCCCCCCCTCCCCCCCCCCTCTCTCTCTCTCAGATATTTATTCAAAAGGCCAAAACCCCATATGAACGAGGGGCGGAACCAATGTTTAACATGTATCATAATGCAATTTCAGGCAGAATTCATAGTCCATTACAAGCATGTTTTCTACCACAAATCACGAAAGAAGAGTTTGCCTTAACTGAAAGGCTTTTATGCAGATACAATGATAATTTACGTACTATTCTTTCATCTTTCGATGCCATAAGTAGACAAAATCGAAACAAACATGGATTCATATAGAATTTTGCTGGAATATACTTCAGACGAAGATCAGTCAGAACAGAACATGTTAGAACAAAATGGAGCTCGTCCTCATAAGACTCCTTACACATTGGACACACCAAATCATTACCATATATAGTTTTAAAGCGATACACATGTGCATAATTTCAGATATACCAAATCTAAATTTAGTGACTAGAAACCGCAAATATATATCCCAAATCAAACGAAAGATATGCCTTCACTAGATGACTTGTTTTCATATGACTTTCCCAGTCCTGCCATCTGCAATCAATAAATCTCTGGCGTAGAGTTTGCACAAATAAATTTTCTTGACCAACACCTTGGCACTCCCACACATAACCAAAACCAAATTCATAAAGAAATAATCGAATATTTGATACCCAGTTATTTTTCCCTGTGGAGTCCAAATCGTATAACATGGTGTAAGATTTCCTTGATAGTCGATCAATGCTCATTTTCAATAATTTGAACCAGTAACGAATGCACCTAATTGCCGCGTTTATGTACAGCGGGTACCTGTTTGTTTCTCCATACACAAAATCATTAGGAGTTTTTACATCCACTCCCAAAACTTTTTTTAAGGCCATATAAATGGACTGACTCGCAATGCATTTTGATTTTTCGGTCCAGTCCCCACAGCTCTGACCCATATAGTGCAATCGGTCGTATGTAAATATCGAAAATCTTGACAAAAAGTTCTAAAGAATTATTATTCAAAAAGTAAAGCTTTTTCAAAATATATAATAACAAACGATTCTTTGCTCTTCCAGAAAGATCTCTGCAAGTGGCTACAAAGCTTAAACGAGTGAAAAAAGATTCCAAGATACTTGTAAACATTGACTACTTGCATGGCAATATCATTGTATACCCATCTTTCCCTGGCTGACAAGTGACCCCCTTTCCTAAAACTATTACATTACTTTTATCCATGTTTTCTTTCAATTGCAGCTGGTCGGCTGAAGTCCTCAAACTATTCAGTTTGTGTTTGCAAACCAATAACCGTTTCAGATAGTAAAACTATATCATCAGCAAACGATAAGATAAAGAGTTCCATATAATCTACAGTAAACCTAGCACCATGTCTTCCGTTATTTTATACTTCTAGTGCTAGCTCGTTTATAAATAAAGAAAACAAAACAGGGCTGCAGACATCTTGTTTTACACCTCTAGTACAATTTATGTAATCTGTGAGTTTTGCACCACATCGAATTCTTGTTTTGACAACATTATACATGCTTCTAACACATTTAAAGAGTCTTCCCGTAATTCCGTTTTTTGAACAGGACAGGCACAATAATTTCTGTTGATTGAATCAAACGCCTTTTCAAAGTCAATGAATGCTACATACAATTTGCGATTGAGGGAAAACTGTTTCTGGATTAGAGCCATGAGAGTAAACGCATGATCAATAGTTGAATATCTATATTTGAACCCTGCTTGACATTCACCAGTTATGTTATTTTCCTCCACATAATCTTGTAGTCTTTGATTGATAACGGCGCTGAATACTTTACTACTTATATCTGACAGAGAGACACCTCTATAATTATTGGCATTATTTACATTACCCTTCTTATAAAGCGGAAGGGTCACAGACTCACGCCAGTTTTCAGGAAAAATACCCCTTTCATATAATGCATTAAAGAATTTCAAAAAAAAAAATCAATAACTTTTTCACAAGGATTTTTCAAAAACTCTCCGATTATTCCGTCAGGTCCAGCAGCTTTTCGTTTTTTTAACTTTTCTAAGCGCTAACAGAAACACACACACACACACACACACACACACACGTGTGTGTGTGTGTGTGTGTGTGTGTGTGTGTGTGTGTGTGTGTGTGTGTGTGTGTGTGTGTGTTTGTGTGTGTGTGTGTCTCCAAGAAAAGTCCAGCAGCTGATAGAGCTGGATTGGTAGACTGATGCTGATTACTATGCATGTTCAGTCCACTAAATCCCAGACACCTTGAGAGTGGACACCCTCAAAGCAGAGTAACCCTCCCAAACCCTTCCCCCCTCATACCCTCCCTCTTCCATCCACCTCTCCCCCACTCCTCCGTCTCCATCCCTGCGGTCATCTCTCTCTCTCTCTCTCGGTCTCTCTCTCTCTCTCTCTCTCTCTCTCTCTCTCTCTCTCTCTCTCTCTCTCTCTCTTGTCCTCGACCCCACAGGACAAATACCGACAACATGTCACGAGTAATTCCGAGGGAATTATCATTCCAACGTACCTTTTAAACCACAGTAGCTAATGGTTCTGAAACTGAGCCATCAGCAACAGCTACATTCATTAAGCGGAACCCGGAAATATCGAGAGACGACAGTTGCTACAGAACGAAACTGGGGTTGACGACGATGTCAGTGATGAGGAGCATAATGATGCCGACGGTGATAGCGATGATGGAGCATGCCCGAAGGCCAAACTGGGTGTCGTGGTGCATTCCGGGAACGGCTATGACAGACCACGTGAGAGCTGGGACTGGGAACTAGGCGATGTCATGTGTGCTGGGACTGGGAACTAGGCAATGTTATTATGTGTGCTGGGACTGGAACTAGGCAATGTCATGTGGGCTGGGACTGGGAACTAGGCAATGTCATGTGTGCTGGGACTGGTACTAGGCAATGTCATGGTGGGAACTAGGCTGGGGCTGGGACTGGTACTAGGCAATGTCATGTGTGCTGACATGACACAAATGTGTAGGGGTAGGTAATGCCGATACACAAACACGCACGCGCGCACACCACCACACACACACACACACACACACACACACACACACACACACACACACACACACACACACACACACACGCACGCACACACACACACACACACACACACACACACACACACACACACACACACACACACACACACACACACACACACACACACATTCTGACGACAAGTTTGTAGCAAGCTCTCGATTCCAAAAAAGCCAGACATTCGACTTGTTACGCACAAGAGCACAGGAGGAGGAGGAATGGAGTAAATTAGACGGAAAAATAGTCCATAAAACGGATGCACTGGCAGGATAGAGCATACCTGAGCACAAGCTAGCCACATCTGCAGACATTGTGTACGGAACCTTTGGAACGCCTTTGGAGTAGATCAGGGCTTGGCACCGCCTGCAGCGCGACAGGAGACCGGAGACACACTGCCAACTCTGGATGAGATACAGAAAATCACTAACAAAAAAATCACAAACAAAAAAAAAAGAAGAAGAAAAGAAGAAGAAGAAGAAGAAGAAGAAGAGAAGAAGAAAAAGAAGAAGAAGAAGAAGCTCTCAGATGCTTCAGTTTATCTTGAATACGCGTGTACATGTCGAGAGGATGTTTACTATGAAAATACCCATGATCTACCCAGTCACTTATTAGATGTAAAGCTATTTTAAAATCCGTCAAATACAGTACTTTCATAGATATTTGTCAAATAAAAAGAATAACGGTTTTTAATGGTCAAATTTTGAAACACTATTATGGAAGTGCCATGTGAGTGTGATAACCTGTCTATAAACCAAATTTTATTAAAACCCACTAATATATAGGAAATAACGGCAAAATAACGGTTTTAACAGTTGTTTAACCGAGGTGCGGTTTTGAAACTGGTATTTTAGTCTCCACTGGGCTAAAGCCTATGTATCTACCAAATTTCATCCAGATCGGACAATATGTCAGAATAACGGTTTTTTAATGGTCAAATTTTGAAACACTATATGGAAGTACCATTTGTGTGTGAAAATTTTCTATATGTCGAATTTAATTACAATCCACGAATATATATTTAAAAAAAAAAACAGCGGCAAAATAACGGTTTTAACGGTTATATAACCGATGTACACTTTTGAAACTGGTATTTTAGTCTCCACTGGGCTAAAGCCTGTGTACATACCAAATTTCATCCAAATCGGACAATCTGTCAAGAATAACGGGTTTTTTTAACGGTTAAATTTTGAAACACTATATAGAAGTGCCATTTGTGTGTGATAACTATTCTATATACTAAATTTAATTAAAATCCACCTATATATAAGAAATAACGGCAAAATAGCGGTTTTTAAATGGTGTTTAATCGATTTTCAGCATTACATCACTTACATATGGAAAGAGGCTCCGATTTGTCACAAGATCATCCAAACCGCTTATAAATCGGCCAAGTACTTTCTGAGATATTCTATAAAGGAGAAAAAACCGTTTGGGGCCGTTAAAGCTGTTTGTAACGACTATTCTGGTTAAATTTAAAAAAAAAAAAAAAAAAATCGGGCATCATCCGTGACCCATAATGAACATACCTACAAATGTTCAGAAAGATCGGCCCAAATGTTTTGTCTGGAGCGGGTGGAACACATTTTGACCACGGACAGACACACAGACAGACAGACAGCATTTCTTCGTTCCCATTGAAAAGCACTCCCTGTTCTACAAAAACTGTGAGTACAAAAAACAAGCAGGTCGGGACATTATGAAATATTATATCTGCAGTACAAAACAACAACAAAACAAAACAAACAAAAACAAACAAACAAACAAAGCCCCGATGTCCTTGAGTGGCTCCACGAACTAATTTGATCTTCATGGAGGAACTTGAAGACCAGTAAGGGTCATGCTGTTCATAGCCCAGCCGACCACAAAGGGCCACATCAGGGCTGACTTGAAGACCAGTGACTGATAGATGATAGCTGATGTGTATACTTTCCCAAAGAGCAGACGTAACTCGAGGGACATCAACCAGTTTGGACCAACATCGCTTCTGGACGTTGCAGGGGAAATCGGTCATCTCTCTCATGTCAGCGAAGCCAACTAAATATCTCGCTGAAATGAGGACTTGGAATTGACAGTCCACAAAGGAGGCAACCGAAAGGAGTCTCGGGCTGTATAGAACTGCAGCATCAGTAGCTGCAGCAGTGACAAGCAGCAGCAGCAGCAGCAGCAGCAGCAGCAGGAATAGTAGCAGCAGCAGCAGCAGCAGCATCCTCAGCAGTGGCAGTGGCAACAATAGCAGCAGAATCAGTGGTAATACTCTAGAAATAGCAGTAGCAATAGTAGTAGATGCTAGTACCAGCAGCAAAGGTAATGACTGTGGTGTCAGCAGTAGCAGCAGTAGCAGT
>JADBJO010001507.1:107500-115000 GCA_016801955.1 Conus betulinus
AGCAGCCCCCATGGGTGTACCAGCCCGTATTTCATGACTGCTGAGCCCACCGGCGAAAAACACCACCCTCCAGCTGTCGAGCACACCCCACAGACCCAACCACCCTTGCCCACGGACAGATGAAGACAGTGCCACTCCAGACACAGCCAAGCTTTCGCCATACGGTCTTATGTGCCCTCAAGAGAGAATCCAAAGTTGTAGTCTTTTCCACTGTCAACAGGACTTTCCCTATGGTCAGTCAGTGAGTCTTTCCTCACCGTCACTGGACCCTTTGGGGCTAACAACTAGCTCGTTTTTATAGTATATCAGCTCCAAGGGCGAAGCATGTGTGACTCGCTTGGAATTCTATCATCGTTTGGCTCTGCCTGAAGGTCACATTACAATGAAGGGTAGTGGAGTGGGAAGGGGTGGTGTGGGGTGGGGAAGGGTAGGGGCGGGGGTGGGTGGGGGGGGAAGGTAGGCGGGGGTGGGGTGGTGGTGGTGGTGGAGGCCGTGGTGCGAAAAGGGAAAGGAAAGGAGGTGGAAAGGAAGGGAAAGGGGTGTGGCTTTTTAAGGGGAAAGGGGGACAGGGTAAAGTAAGGGTGAGGAGGAACGGGGAAAGGGAGGAGAGGGAAGTGATGAAGGGGGAAAGGGGGGGGGGGAGGGCAAGGGGAGGGAAGAGGAGGGGAGGGGAGGTGGAGGAGGGCTGTGGGTGTGGAGTGGGGGAAGGAGAAACGCGAGAGAGGAGGATGGGAGGAATTGCTAGTATATCATAATTATGTTGTCGTTCTTTTCGTGTATTTGTGTGACGAGTTTTGTTTTTTTATGTGACCGCCTTGGAAGGTAGGACGGTCACCCGAATGTGTGCGTGTGTGCGTGCGTGCGTGCGTGCGTGTGTGTGTGTGTGTGTGTGTGCGTGCGAGCGTGCGAGCGAGCGTGCGTGCGCGCGCGCGCGCGCGCGCGCGTGTGTGTGTGTGTGTGTGAAAGCGGAAAGGTGACAGTGTAAACCTCCCTGTGTTGCAGGCATGTGGTACTGGTGCTGCGACCAGGTAATCGTGCAGAGGTCCCTGGCGGCCAGGAACCTGACCCATGCCAAGGCCGGTTCCATCCTGGCCGGCTACCTCAAGCTGACCCCACTCTTCTTCATGATCCTGCCCGGCATGATCTCTCGCGCCCTCTTCCCAGGTGACTGCCACTTCACGCTGGTCGTACGGCGCGTGATTTGCTGAGAACGTTGAAGATGAGAGTGTGTTGCAATGATGGTGTGTGGTGATGATGAGGAGGAGGAGGAGGGAGGAGGAGGAGATGATGATGATGATGATGATGATGATGATGATGATGATGATGTGTGTGTGTGTGTGTGTGTGTGTGTGTGTGTGTGTGTGTGTGTGTGTGTGTGTGTGTGTGTGTGTGTATGTATGTTTGCGTGTGTGTGTGCGCGTGCGCGCGCGCGTGTGCGTGGGTGCTCGCGTGCGTGCGTGCGTGCGTGCGTGCATTTGTGTGTGTGTGTGTGTGTGTGTGTGTGTGTGTGTGTGTGTGTGTGTGTGTGTGTGTGTGAGTGAGTGAGTGAGTGAGTGTGTGTGTGTGTGTGTGTGTGTGTGTGTGTGTGTGTGTGTGTGTGTGTGTGTGTGTGTCTATGTGCTTGCACATGTGCGTGCATGCGCGTATGTGTGTGTACATGTGCACGCGCGCGCGAGCATGTGTGTGTGTGTGTGTGTGTGTGTGTGTGTGTGCACGTGTGCGGATGTGTGTGTGTGTGTGTGTGTGTGTGTGTGTGTGTGTGTGTGTGTGTGTGTGTGTGTGTGTGTGTGTGTGTGAGAGACAGATTCGGTGGGCTGTGTGGACCCCCAGGTGTGTGAACGGGTGTGCGAGAACGCCGTGGGTTGTTCCAACATCGCCTATCCCAAACTGGTGCTGGAGCTGCTGCCCGTTGGTCAGTGCTCGTTGACCTCTTCCTGTTGTGTCCGCTTGATTGTCACTCCCTACCTCTGTATGTCTGTCTGTCTGTCTGTCTGTCTGTCTGTCTGTCTGTCCGTCTGTCCTTTCTCCTGATGTCTTTCTTTCTTTCTTTCGGTCTTAGTGTGTGCTGTGAATAGTTGCACAGGATAGAATTGACTAGGCTTTTGCCTAGAATCAGAATGAAATGGAAGAACGTGCACTGCCTGAAGTTTATGTTCTGGAGAAGTAAGGTCTTTGAGTCTGGACTCTCGCTCTGTGTCTGTCTGTGTCTGTGTCTCTGCCTCTCTCTGCCTCTCTCTGTCTGTCTGTGTCTCTGTCTCTCTCTGTCTCTGTCTGTCTGTCTGTCCCTGTCTGTCTGTCTCTGTCTCTGCCGCTCTCTATCTCTCTCTGTCTCTGTCTGTCTGTCCTGTCTGTCTGTCTGTCTGTCTGTCTGTCTGTCTCTCTCTCTCTCTCTCTCTCTCTCTCTCTCTCTCTCTCTTCACAACACAGACTATGGGGTGGTCCGAGTGACTAGCCCTCTGTCCGTCTGTCTCTGTCTCTCTGTCTCTCTGTCTGTCTTCCTCTCTCTCTGTCTCTGTCTAAGTCTGTCTGTCTGTCTGTCTGTCTCTTCTTCTTCTTCTTCTTCTCTCTCTCTCTCTCTCTCTCTCTCTCTTAACAAACAAACAAAACAAAGCAAACAAAGAAACAAACAACGAACCAAACTCGTTTCTCAGAACTTTTTTTTAATCACAGCCTCTCATTGCTTAACTGTTTGTCATGTCTGTCCGTCCGCCCGTCTGTTTGTATGTCTGCATGTCCATCGGTGCGTCAGGCTGTCCGTTCCTCTGTCTTTCCTGTTTACCTGTCGATCTACCAACCTACCTACCTTCTGTCTGTCGATCTACCAACCTACCTACCTTCTTGTCTGTCTACCAACCTACCCACCTACCTACCTACCTACCTATCTTCCTACCTACCAAACTATCTATCTATCAATCTATCTGTTTGCCAGTCGATTTAATTGTATCTATCTATCTATCTATCTATTTATCTATCTATCTATCTATCTATCTATCTATCTATCTATCTATCTATCTATCTATCTATCTGTTTGCCAGTCGATCTAATTGTCTGTCTGTCTTATCTCTCTCTTCCAGACAGAGAGTCTCTCTCTCTCTCTCTCTCTCTCTCTTTCCATTAGAGAGAGAGAGAAAGAGAGAGAGAGAGAAGTTGTGAGAGAAGAAGGTAGAGGGGGCAGAGAAAGACAGGCAGACAGACAGACAGACAGACAAACATCAAAGAGAGGGAGAGACGGACAGACAGAAAGACCACAGTAATCACACCACTCATTGTAGCGCATTTCTCGCTGTGTCCCAGGGTTACGCGGGCTGCTGATGGCGGTGATGCTGTCCGCCATCATGTCTTCCCTGACCTCCATCTTCAACTCCTCGGCCACGCTCTTCACCATGGACCTCTGGCGCCGCTTCCGACAACAGGCCACAGAGCGAGAACTGCTCATCATCGGCAGGTCAGTAGCGATGGCCCCTGCTGCGGCGCAAAATGTCACCCTGGTGCAGAATGTCACATTGTCGGCAGGTCAGTGGCGATGGCCCCTGCTGCGGCGCAAAATGTCACCCTGGTGCAGAATGTCACATTGTCGGCAGGTCAGTGGCGATGGCCTCTGCTGCGGCGCAAAATGTCACGCGGTGACTTTTGGTACCTACGTTGAGGCGCCCAATGTCACTTTGGAGCAGAATGTCACCTGTGGGTGACATTCTTTCTTAAACATCTTTCATTTGTTTCCTGTGAAATCACATCCATGCATACGTACCGGATGACATTCCGCGCCACAGCGTCGGCACAGTATCACCCAGGCTGACATTCTGTTTAGGCTGACACTGGTTGAACGTTGGTTTTAAATGTAGCCGGGTGACGTTTTGTACTTCAACGTTGGTGTAAAATGTAGCCGGGTGATATTTTGTTCCGTAACAACTCCCCAACTCGCGCGAGCCTTCTGTCCTTTATAGAGGATCGTCCCAGGACAGTGCCATGGTAAGAATGCCATGACGAACGCGTGCTTGAGCGGTCAGAAATCTCTACAGCTTCCTTACCTCGGTTATGGACACAGGGCAGAGTTGTAAAACCGCGCGATGGAATTAGTAATGGTGAAACGCTTGTCTAGGCAGCGAATGTCCAGAACAAATAGGAAAGGTTTCAGATCCCGGGTTCGGTTTTCACATTCACCTGGGGTAGACTTTCCTGCCCTCCTCCACCTTCGGATACGTCGAGAACCGAGGGGCAATGGCCTAGCATTTCGCCACAGCCAAGTGAAACATCATGATGGACACCCACTCAGTCAATCACAATTTGAGCGCACCAGAGAAAGATGAAAAGATATCTCTCTCTTCTCGAAAGCAAAACGAAATACAGGCAAACTAAACCCCCCCACCCCTTCCCTTTCCCTAAAGCACAGTACCCTAAATATACAAGAAGAATGTCATGTAAGGAAAGGAAATTCCAGCCGTGGCCAAGGGGCAAACGCATTTGTCCTAGCACAGACAGAAAGTGATAAGATAGCAGGGAAAGGACTGGGTCTTGTACGTGGCGGCTTTTTTTCTTTTCCCTTTCCCCACTACACCTGAAAGTGTTTCTTTAAAGTGCTAGCCTTTCGAATTAAACATTGTACCGATGTCTGTTGTGCAGGAGGTACTTAGAACACGAAAAGTGAGGACCGAAAGGGGTCAGGGCGGAGTGGGGGGGGGGGGGGGGGGGGGGGGGGGGGGGGGGTCGGGGGGGGGTCGGAGGGTGTCCGTCCCCATGTTTTTTACCAACGTTCTCTATTTTGTGTCTTGCCCCCCAACAGGATATTCGTCCTACTGCTATGTGTGGTGGCCATCTTTTGGATTCCGCTGGTGAAGTCATCCCAAGGGGGGCAACTCTTTAACTACATCCAGGCCGTGCAGGGGTACCTGGGGAACGCCCATCGGCGCTCTCTTCATCATGGCCATCCTGTGGAAGAGGATGAACGAGCGGGTGATGGCACTGAGCGCCTTTCATAAGTCACGGCAGGGAAGAATCAGAAGGGAATGGAAGAAGAAGAGAAGAGAGAGAGAGAGAGAGAGAGAGAGAGAGAGAGAGAGAGAGAGAGAGAGAGAGACTGGAGAGAGAGGAGAGAGAGAGAGAGAGAGAGAGAGAGAGAGAGAGAGAGAGAGAGAGAGAGAGAGAGAGAGAGAGAGAGAGAGAGAGAGAGAGCGGGGAGGGAAGGAGGGAGGGCAAATGATAATGAGGAGGAGAAAAAGAGGAAGGAAAAATGATGATGAGGGTGATGATGAGGATGGTGATGGTGTGGTTAATGATGGTGATGATGAAAATGATAATCGTAAGAATGACAGGCCCGAGAGATACAGACACCTGCAGTGTCGGTCAGGAATTTAAATAACAGTCACACAGACACATCCATTACGTGCATGAATGAAACTCGGCTCTCCCTGGTCCCAGCCTTTCCAGCTGAACCTACAGCAAACCCAACTCGGGGTAGGGGGTAAGAGCCGGTCGGGGTAGAAAAACCGCATAAATGAATAGCCCTGATGAGAATCGAACCCTGACCTCCCAGCCGGGAGTCCGCGACGCTAACCACTTTGCCATTAGGGCTGGTGTTCTTAGGTTTTCTTGAAGTCTTAAGATTAGTTCTAGGGAAAGGTTACATTAAGATAAGAGCAAGGGTCAGGGCAGGGTTAGCTTTAAGCAGATGCCTAGAAGACAGACTTTCTCACAACTTTCACACAACGTTTAGTCATGTTGTCCATTCGATTGTCCCCCCCTTTTTTTCCCCCCAACCACTGTTAATAACGCCCAACAAAGGCAGTGGCGACAAAGAGGGATACGTTAAGCTACCCAGGAAAGGTGGGGAGAAGTAGCAGGGATCGGGCTGGGGGGGCTATGGAGTGGTTTAACATCACACCAATACCACCAGAACAACACTTGAAGACGGGGGCTAGGTCCTGTCCACAGGGAGCCTTCCTCGGCATTCTAACGGGTCACCTGTGCGGAGTGATACGCATGACGATGGACTTCGCCTATCCGGGCCCAGGGTGTGACGAGGCGGAGAGCCGTCCGCCGGTGCTGTTTCCGCGTGCACTACACGTACTTCGGCCTGCTCAACTTCGTGGTGACGGCACTGGCCATCGTCGTGTTTCAGCTACACCGCTGGTCAGCAGCCTGAGAAACAGGTGGAGAACATTAGGATTGGACGGAAATTCAAAGTTGCAATCAAAGCACGTTACTATGTGAAGAGCACGGAAGGATCAGTAAGGTTGGGGGGTAGAGCAGGGCAAGGGATAAAAGCTGTACATAAGTTGAAGAGATTTTCTTCCTGTTTTGTGGCCCTATAAAACAGGTAGGTTCCACTGGGGACAAAACGCACGGGTTGAAAATTTCCTTTCGGCATGAAATGAAGCTTGCTTATCAAGTATGTAACGATTCCTCAGCTGGCCAGTATCAAATTCCCTACAATCTGTTGAAACATCTTGAAAACTCTCTTAAAGTTGTCACCACAGTATTTACAATGGTACCCCGACAACTGGGTGAATTCAATTTTTTTTTTTGTGACAGGATAACCTAATCATTCCTTTTAATAAAACTGACAAAGACGTGATGAATGTGTCACATTGCCGTCTGGTTTAACAAGCTGGCTGTGCACCGTCTGGGGAAATTGGTGAACTGGAACCTTATGTGGAAAATGGAAAGCGACGGGCGTCTTTGCTAAAGAACAATGTGCTTTCAGGACACGCCACACCACAGCCGATCTCATGGCTGGTCTGCCCTGTCACCTCCATCAATATCTGAACAATAGACATATTGTCATTTTCGACTTAGAAAAGCTTAAACATAGCATTGTCATCGTGTGTGTGTGTGTGTGTGTGTGTGTGTGTGTGTGTGTGTGTGTGTGTGTGTGTGCGTGCGTGCGTGCGTGCGTGCGTGCGTGCGTGTGCGTGTGTGTGTGTGTGTGTGTGTGTGCTTGACTCGTGTTTTCATAGCCTTCACCTCCCTCGCTGTATCAGTGTCTAGCTTATAGACTCTACCAAGGCGATGCTGCAAATACGCAGCCTGATATTCATCTTAAAAAAAGTTTGGAGTACCCCAAGGCAAGGGGGGGGAGAGAGAGAGAGAGAGAGAGAGAGAGAGAGAGAGAGAGAGAGAGAGAGAGAGAGAGAGAGAGAGAGAACTCAGAACTTAGAGCTCAGAAGACGTTTTTTTCGATCAAGGATAAAGATTTTATGCAGAGACTGTTCTTGCAAATCTGTCCCTGTTGAGCTGAAGTATGCGATGAGAAAAAACATTTGGAAAGCACACAGCGTTGTGCATGAGTACGCGTGTGTGTGTGTGTGTGTGTGTGTGTGTGTGTGTGTGTGTGTGTGTGTGTGTGTGTGTGTGTGTGTGTGTGTGTGTGTGTGTGTGTGTGTGTGTGTGTGTGTGTGTGTGTGTGTGTGTGTGTGTGCGTGTGGTGTACATGTCAGTTGCGGAACATGACGTGGTGGACACGCGTGGACAAGCTGACGGACACACCGACAACCGATGACACGG
>JADBJO010001507.1:117500-147500 GCA_016801955.1 Conus betulinus
TGTCCTGGAAGTGCGTTCTCCTATTAAGGCTATTCCTTGGGAACCTGTTTTCTCGTAAAATCGTCCTCAGGAATCAGTTTCTTGCACATCTCATCACAGGTTGCTTTTTGTGGTTATTTTGTTTTTTGTTTGTTTTGTTCAACTTTCCCCTTGGAATTCTTACCGTCCTCGCGGACATGTTTCCTAAAAAAAAAAACATTTCTTGGACCATGTTTTCTACAAATCTATTTCCCCCAAAATGTCCTCGGTACTCCGTTCTGTGGACGTTTGTATCAAAATCTATTTCCCAAGCGGTTGTTCCAAAACGGGTTTCAAAATCTATGAATGTAAAATGTTGTTCACAAAGTTAACGTTCCTTGGCTTGTTGCGCTCCTAAGCATGTTTTTCCCTACCTGACTTGCTGAAGCATGTCTGTCCTGGATGCTTGTTTTTTCTGAATTCCAGCTACGTCTTAGCCCGCTCTTTCACTATCATTTAGCTAGTCAGTTCTTGGTAGACATATTTACAGGAATTCTCTCTCTTAATGCTTAATTGTCCCCCCCCCCCCCCCCCCAAAAAAAAAAATCCATTAAGGTCAATTCTTCGCACAGTTGTTTTTTTTTGTGTGCATTTTATCTATAAAAGCTTTCACTGGAAGTCTGTTTCTCCGCTTATTTTTTTCTTTTCATGGAGGCTATTTCGTACACTGTCCTTCCGTGAGACATTTAAAAAAATTCTTTATCATCCGTATATATTGCTGGAAAGTCCTCTCTTTCCCAAGATCCCCATTCTGATGGCCATTCAGGGAGCACCCGTCTTTCAAGTAGGTTTCTGAAGCAGTTTCGTCGATATGTGTTTCTTTGAAAGTGTCCTGATTTTCAGTTAAACGCAATAATCTTTGACGGTGCCAGAGGAACATGGTACAGGTTGCAATGTACTATGCCGTATACCAGAATCCATGTACATGACGAAAGTCTATCTCCACTGTGGGATACCATTCATCGGTAGTCGTCCTGTCTGTCTCTGGCTTGCTGGATTCTCGCTAAGGGATTGGTTGGCAGGTTTTGTTGTGGAGAGGAGACAGACACTGACAGCACAATTACTTTTAACAAGCCAAAATACAAATGAACACACACACACACACACACACACACACACAACACACACACACACACACACACACACACACACACACACACTGGCGAGGTTTTTGTTCCAGTTGCTCTACAGTGTTGACGATCAGAAGAACCAAGCTGATTCACAGCAGTGTTTCCTGATTCTGCCAGCATCTTGGAGTGACAAGCTGTCAGTTGTGTCGTGCGAGTGTACTGTAGAACTTCTGGTCGATTGAGATTGGAGTGCACAGGCCTTTTTCTCGAATGTTGGATTATTTGCATCCAGCAATAATCTGAAACTTGATATTTGCTTCTGGGTTTGAAAATCACAAGTAGGTGTAAGCGGTTTCATTTCACTGGAAATTCATCAATATCGTCACTTGTTTCCTTCTTGCGTTGAAAAATGAACTTCTGAAATTGTACGTTTGCTCTTGGGTTGAAGTGGGTTGTAGTGGCATCAACAAACTTCTGAAAATATGCTTCACCTTCGCCTGGCGTGATACGGTTAATTTGGGGGGGGGGGGGGGGGGGGGGGGGAGGGGGGGGGGGGGGGGGGGGGGGAGGGGGGGGGGAGGGGAGGGGGGAGGGGGGTCCACAATATGATTCAGCTCATCACCCGCATATGTCAACAGGAGAGCTTTCTGACGCACATCGTCGTCGATCGCGTAACCCACACGAAAAATGTTTTTCAGTCGGGCCACCCATTTCGTAAAACGAACGGCCCTGCCTTCAACTCGACAGTCGCACGTCGGATAGATGGGCGTGAAGACGACATACGGTTGATGGAACATTTTGATGAATGAAAAGTGATTGAATGGAACGTCGTTTTGAACGCTGTGGGTTCAGAACGCCTCAATCTCGTCGCCAATGTTGCTTGCTAGTTGCAGGCTCAAGAGTTGGAGTCCCCGGATCAATAACAGTAAACATGACTTAATATACCCAATATATGGCAGAACTTTATAAAGTCCATGGCTGTTCTTATCATGATGCAGCCGACGACCATCCGGAAGATCATGGGCAACAGCAGTCAGCCTTCCCTCACTTCGGTCTTCAGGTGTGAAAGGATTGACAGCTTCCAGTTGTGGATGACTTGGGCAGGCGGTGTGTCTCATGCCGCTTCTGCCGCTTCTGGATGGTGTTGATGGGGGGGGGGGGGGGGATTCTAGAATGGTGCACCAAGTGTTAGACAAACAAGCCCTCCATTCATTTTGTGGAAGATTTCAATTTAGAAATGTCACATACAGGCAGGACTGGACTGCTTAACAATAATGCACAGAGTAGCGATGTAGGCTAAGCGTTTGGAGAAGGCATCATAACTGAACTTATTCACACGCACACGCACACGCACACGCAAACACACACACACACACACACACACACACACACACACACACACACACACACACACACACACACACACACACACACACACACACACACACACACACACCACACGCACACACAAACACGTGTGCGCGTGCTTGCACGAGTGTACCTATGCTTGCATGGATACGGTTTTCTTTCTCATTTTTTTTGTTTTTGTGTACGTTTTATTTTGTTTTCCTCCTTACCTGAACAAGTCACGAGTTATTTATCATTTTATAATGCATGCATGCATGGATGGGTACTTTCGTGCGGTTGTTATTGTCGGTTTTTTTCTCACTTAAGTCACGAATTATTGTGTCATTTTTCTTTACTTGCATTTCAGGTATTCACAAATCACTTCATGTTTTTGTTGTCTTTGACCGCTGGTCTTTTTTTTTTTTTTTTTTTTTTTTTTTTTTTTTTTCAGAAGTATTTATGGGCTGTATGTACCAAAGTGTTGAAATGTTTTCAGCCATGCATGCAAGATGTACATAATACTGACCTTTCCAAAGAGCTGTGAGAGCAACTAGTAGAACCTCTCTCTCTCTCTCTCACTCTCTCTCTTTCTCTCTCTCTCTCTGTATGTGTGTGTATGTGTGTGTGTGTGGGGGGGGGGGGGGGGGGGTCATTTTACAACAAAGTACTTCAAGTGAATTGTACGGATACAGTTCTTCTTGATGAATACGTCTCAATTGGTAATAATCGTGTTCGAACTGACTTTTTCTTCTTCTTTTGTTAATGCATGTAATTTATATCAGAATTCTGACGCTTTCTTTCTAGACAATGGTAGCCGATTTTTATTCGCATAATCTTTAAATTCCGATGTAGATCTATTTGTGATACACCACTGAATTAAGAGAAAAAACATGCAGTTGGACAACTTAAAGGGTTCGGTTAGTGATAGTACCTCTATCTTGTTGCCCATGACTGAGCAGCAAAGGACTGTGTGAATCCCCGATAACCCAAACATCAGTCAAAGGATGCATGTAACCTGCTTTTATGTTACAGATGTACAAATAACGTTTAGAGCACATGACATAGATTTGGCAATAGACCTGATCTGGAAGAAAATCAGGGAAAAAATAACACCTGCCTTTGATTTTCAAACAGAGTTACCTTTTCTTAGTTTATGGGTCAAGCAAACAGATATAGAGAGCCAAAGGTCTGATTTGAAGATCCAGATATCGACTGTCTGCATTAGAGACGCACCGTTCCACATCCATGTTTTGGCACCTTCTCCCTCTAGTTTAACTGTTAAGATAACTGATGGGGTAAAGCTGCTTTGGGCGACTCCACCAGCGGCATTTGTCCCTTGGAAACGGCGGAGTAACTCTTGCTGAATGTGAGTTCTAACACAGATGACCTCCCTTGCAGATTTCCGAAAATCGTCAATTCACAAAGTTTATGACGACATCATAGGCATGTTGCCATGGAATCAATTTCCTCTTGCGCTATACGTAGTTTACTACAACATGTTAGATCTACGTTATCTCGTGAGTTCGAAGGTTTTGACTATTTTCTCTGTCTCTGTATCTCTGTAATAAAATTTTTATCATAGCAACAGCGTAGGCGTGACGTTATGCAATCGATTTTTGCTTTGATGCGGCGTAGAGTTTACAATAACTTTTTTTTCTATCTCTGTATATCTCCGCAAGATTGTAATGACATTTTGACTGCTAGAGCTTCTGTTTGTACGTAGACTCATTAATTAAAAAAAAAACAAACCCTAATCATTTTGAATGATTTGTGTTTACTTGCTTTATTGTGAAAAAAAAAAAAAAAAAAAAAAAAAAGCAGACCAACGGTACCAGAGCCGACAGTGTATCAAGGCAAACACACAAAGCAGACCAACGGTACCAGAGCGCACAGTGTACCAGGGAAAAACACACAATGCAGACCAACGGTACCAGACACACGACAGTGTACCAGGGCAAACACACAAAGCAGACCAACGGTACCAGAGCGCACAGTGTACCAGGGAAAACACACAAAGCAGACCAACGGTACCAGACCGACAGTGTACCAGGGCAAACACACAAAGCAGACCAACGGTACCAGAGCGACAGTGTATCAAGGCAAACACACAAAGCAGACCAACGGTACCAGACCGACAGTGTACCAGGGCAAACACACAAAGCAGACCAACGGTACCAGAGCGCACAGTGTACCAGGGCAAACACACAAAGCAGACCAACGGTACCAGAGCGCACAGTGTATCAGGGCAAAACACACAAAGCAGACCAACGGTACCAGAGCGCACAGTGTACCAGGGCAAACACACAAAGCAGACCAACGGTACCAGAGCGCACAGTGTATCAGGGCAAACACACAAAGCAGACCAAATGGTACCAGAGCGCACAGTGTATCAGGGAAACCCCCTGTCACGGTACAACTGCTTTGCAATGAACGAACAGTCTGATAATGGTCAAATGTGCCCAGTCCGTGTTGTGTGCTTTCAGAGTGGGGAGAAGAGGGGCGAAGCAGAAGGCGGTGATGGGTACACAGGTGGGGGCAAGGGAGGACGGAGGGAGGGACGGGAAGCGAGTAGAAGAAGGGAGAGGGTGGCGGGGGGGTGGGGTGGGGTGGGGGGGACCGGGGATGCTGGCAGAGAAATGTAGGAGGGGGGGGGGGGGGAGGATCGGCGTGAGAAGTTTGTGGATGTGTGTATAGTGAGACAGGGGGAGAGAGGGGGATGAAGGGGCGAGGATGGAGGTGGCATGGCGGGTGAAGGGCTTGTATTTGGCGGATCTTCAGAAGGTTGAACAGAGACACAGGGATGAGGAGAGGAGGGGTGGATGGAAGAATGTGATTGTGTTATGGAGGGAAAGTGGAAGGGAAAGGAATGGGGGGGGGGGGGGGGGGCGGTGGAGGGGTAGAGCATGGGAGGGCCACACACGTGCGTTGCCAGCGTCATACAGGCTGGTCATCGGAATAGCTAGGCTGTTCTCCACACGAAAAAAAAAAGTCTGACTGCTGGGAGGTGAGGTGGTGTGTGTGTGCGTGTGTTTGGGGGGGGGGGGGGGTACAGGGAGGGGATAGGCGGGGGGGGATAACTGAATCATGCATACCCCAGCAATGGGGGGGGGGGGCAGGGGTTAAGGGTACCATGGTCAGGGAGGGACGAAGAGGTGAGTAGCGGCATGGAGGCAGGGTTGGGGCGCGTGTAGAGGGCAACATCATCTCAGACAGTTTGTGGGGGGGGTTTGGTGGCCAAGTAATTCTCGTTTTTGCTCCGTTTCAAATTTTGCGTCCAGTCACTGCACTTGGAAGCCGACATGTGGCAAAGCCTGGGACATACGGGAGAGGTCTACGGTGGTGGCAGGATAAAGGGGCATTGGATAGGGCTTGTATTTGGCGGATCTTCAGAAGGTTGAACAGAGAACACAGGGATGAGGAGAGGAGGGGTGGATGGAAGAGGAATGTGATTGTGTTAAGGGAGGGAAAGTGAAGGGAAAGGAATCCCACAACAAATTTTGGTGGAGAGGTGGGTGGAGGGGTAGAGCATGGTGGGCCACACACGTGCGTTGCCAGCGTCATACAGGCTGGTCATCGGAATAGCTAGGCTGTTCTCCACACGAAAAAAAAGGCTTGACTGCTGGGAGGTGAGGAGGTGTGTACTGTGTTTGTGTGTCTGTGTGTGTGTGTGGGGGGGGTGTGTGTGTGTACAGGGAACAGGGAAGGGATAGGGGGAGATAACTAAATCATGCATACCCCAGCGATGGAAACTTGGCTGGATCTCAACGATTGAGCTGCACGTGCGAGACACTCCATGAAATCTGACGTTTTACTGGAGAGAAAGAAGCTCTCCAAGTAGCCCATCACAGCAGGATGAGCATATCAAGAGCTGGAATGGGCCAACGAGACGACTGTCATTAGTTTGTTAGAAGTCACGTCGGATATTGACATCATCCCGAATTCACTTCAGGGTTTTAGGTACATTGTAGTCCATTAAAGGACAGTATGAAAGGTAGGGGGTGAAAATGTCCCTTCTATAGTGCACATCATATTTGGCGCAGCTTCGAGACTCTCTCACTCTTTTGGTGCATAAACATATACCATATACCGCCTTTCCTCGGTCAGAGTCTGAGCTCCAAGCGCTTCACAATCCATGCTCCCATTACACAGCCGGCTTCCTGACGTGGGAGGACCGGGCTGAAGAGCTGTCTGCTGGTGTTTCATGCAGTCGTTTCCAGCGTCATTCAGTCCGTCAGTCAATGCTTTTACTCGTTTATTCTCTCACTCTTTTGTTGCATGCTAAATGTATGCATGCCATCCCTACCAAACTGCCCCTCCTGTTCTAAAGTTGGTGATGGGGTTTCACGTGAGTGCAAGAAGTCATGCGTGCGTCCACACACGAGTATCAGTATATAGTCTCATTCAATGACGTTTTGGGGGCTGGAGCCAGAATCAATGTTAACTGAACTGTAAGAGGAAAATCCTGTACCAAAACGGCTCAGCTGAGATTCGAACCCATCACACCGGGATCACGAGTCCGGCGCTCTATCAACTGTGCTGTTACAGCCCCGACTCCTACTGCACAGAGTTTACTAATGAAGTAACTACTTGCTAACGCGCAGATGGAGATGTTGCCAAAGAAGCTGGAACCGCGCCCATTCTTGTCCTTCCGCTGTCCGGCATGAAAAGATAAAGGCAAGGAGGAAGCAAACAGAAAACAGAAAATTGAAAAAAAAAAAAAAGAAGTTAAGAAAAGAAAGAATAAGGAGAGAGAGAGGATAGAGAGAGAGAGAGAGAGAGAGAGAGAGAGAGAGAGAGAGAGAGAGAGAGAGAGAGAGAGAGATGACGCGTTTGCACCCGTCGTGAGACTAATGCAAGACCAAATGAATACAGCATGAATTTGAGAGGCACGCAAAGCGCTCAGAACAAACGAGGAAGCATTTTCTGAAGAGAATGGTCCAAGCTTGCCTATACACCCTGTGCCTGACACACTAACACAGCGACAACGGCTTTAAGTGATCAATAACGTAAAATTAACATCAGTAGTAGCATAGCCTGTAGATTTTAAACATTGTGAAAATAGAATACACAGGAAGAGGAAAAAATCAACGAACACTGTAACCTCGCTTTGACTGGCATGAAAAGAAATCTTAAAGGTGGTAGGAAGACGCGAATAGTACTGGAAAACAGGGGAGGTAACTTCTTCTCCAGTTGTGAGACAACCGCACGCCCAGAACTTCAAACGCATGCTGCCATCAGCAACCAGATGCAGAGACCTAGGGGCACACATGTTCCAGATTTCCTCGTCTACCTGGTGACAGACTCAGCAACAACAGCTGAAGAAATGAAACACAAATCAATATTTATTCTAGATTAGCCTTTCTTTAATTTAAACATAACGCTGTGAACAACAGGAGCAACTAGAGATAACATCAATTAATATGACAGAAAAGAAATACTTTACGAGGCAGGAAGACGCCGATAGTAAACAACACACGAGAAAGTTGAAGTTGTTTACTTTAAAAAAAAAATCATGAATCTTTACTTTGTATCTTAAAGTACAAACGTTTTGCCTCCAGCTTGAAACGACCTGTGAATGTGTGCACAGTAAAAACCAAGATGGCATTGTACGCTGAGCTATGACTGTTCACCCGGAAATCCATTGAAATTAGGTCAGCATAAATCTGGCCTTTTCGGGCGCATGAGTGTTTGCTAGTTTTGATAAACAATTTGTTTTAGTGATTCTGGAACTGTGAATGAAGTCTTAAAGCCACAAATAAAACAAATAGGTTGGGGATGTACGTTTACAGCCCTACGCAGATCAACTATACTTTAAACATATTATCTGATAGTTAACTTTGCACAGGCTCTGTTCATATTGTTTCAATGTTCGCAAGAACAAGCTTTCCTCAAGCCCCTAAAATGTCCACTGCACTTAGCTGGGATAAAGATTGGAGTGGATTTTTAACAACGTTTGTTGTGTTGCACATTTATGTAAAGGAAACAATAACCGTTTATCACATGCAAAGTTCATCAATAAATATAAGATCTAATTTTATAATTGAAGTATCAATAATCAAACAGGTAAAAAAAAGGTTCATTGACTAAATGTAAGCTTGAAAAATTATCAGAGTGTAAACATTTGCTAAAAGCTTTGGAGACTATATTCAGAGACAAAGGAACAAAATTACATTATGATATACTTAACCAAAAGAGAATTCAGCCAACATTCTGTCAGAAAAGGAAAAGGAAAAAAAAAGAATTAGTTCTGAAACTGAGTGGCAGGTTATATTTTAAAAAATGCAAAATATGGAGAGAAAAAAAAATCAATCAACTTTGCTTCAGATTAGACTAGTCCCCACCACATTTGAGTGAAAATGTGGTGGTGCTGGCTGTCACTGAGATCAAAACAAACAACAGAAACAGTTTTGTCATAAAGATCAAGAAAGCATTGTTTTATTTGGAAGATGTGTGCACATGTGAACGGAGAGGAGGGATAATGCAGTATTACAGGAAGTATGCACGTGGAGTGGGCCAGGTGTCCGCTTTATTTTCAGTTCATCATAATGGGACGGAGGGGTGGGGGGAGGGGGGTCACATCCGGCCTATCACTTGGTTACAGACAGCCTTGTCAGAAGCTGATTGCTTTCTTTTTTGTCCCATCTTTTGTGTCACCTCAGTGGCATTGCATCCACGCCGCTCATTCCGACACCCCGTCCACAGTCCGGTTAGGGCCGCCACAGTCCCGGCACCGGCAATCCACAGGGAGCGGCCGATGTAGAGTCATTGTGAGGCAACCCACCGGAGGAGACACTGCACTGGTGCCGAATCACTTCGGTGGTGTTTAGTAGTGCCTTTTCTTACGTAACAGACGCAGGACACCACCTACTAAGCCCCCTACTGACGACAATAATAGCTCAATCGCGGAGCTGGCGTGAGCGAGCTCTCCCCCTGGAAAGCGCCACCACGTCTGTATAACGACGGTTGCCATGACATTGCCGATACCGGTGACCCCGACAGAATCAAACCCAGACCATAGAGACTTAAATAGGCAATCGAAACTGAGGTCACAATGAGAGCAGGGTATGAAGGGCCACAGAATTCGAGACGTCTTTTAGGCTGATCAATGAGGATGATGAAGATGATGCTACAGATTTCCATTCAGATCTGAGACTGCATAGCTGGGCTGTACTCTACACTCGTTCATTATATATCCCGGCGTCAGCCAGGCACGAGAGATACAAACATCTGCAGTGCTGGTAAGGAAATTTGAGCAACACTCTCAGAGGCGCGTCCAGTAAGTGGACGAAATTCGACTGTGTGGTCCGCAAACTCAACTCTGGGTTAGGAGCTGGTCAGGACCGAAACATTCCATAAATGAATGACTCTGATGGGAATCGAACAACGACCTCCCAGCCGGGAGTCCGCGACGCTAACCATTTCGCCACGGCGGCTGGTGGGGTAGACTGCTCTTTATTCACTCTGTGTGTGGTTCCAGCGTTGACAGTTCCTTTCAAACTCTCAGAGGGAAAAGAAAGGAAATCTGAACACGCTACAAACTATAACCGCTCAACCAAACGATGATAAAACAAAGAGATCATGTTGATTGGTCAAGTTTAAATCTGGACCAATGCTATTGACGATCAGTTGGTAAGCGGGAGATTGTTGCATGACAGAACTTCAAGAACGCAGAAATAGTATTGTTATGTCATACCATTCGCGTTAAAAAACGCAAAACAAAGCAAAAAATGTTCCACAGATGCAGCAGATCTGCATTCCATAAGCAGATTCCTCCACTCACGCATACAACCATCTTTCGGCAACACTTTCAATTTGCCACAAACAATGTATGCAATAGCAATGCAAATACGTAAGTATGTGAATCGCTTGGATTTTTTCTTTAATGTCCGACAATCATAAATAAATGTATAGGTGGCAACATTCTACATTAGTAAACCAAAATAAACAAGGATAACCCTTAATTTAACGCATTCAAAAAGGGTCTAAAAGTTACATATGAAATGGAAACGTAAAACTGCCTTCGTGATCTTTAAACACTAAATCTAAACACTAGATCTTTAAATACTATCTCAGCTATCATTTTTACAAACCTTTCGTCCAAAGTCGAGAAAAATGAAAACAGGAGCAGCAGATGAGTCCGCTTTTCTGTTTGAAATCTACTAGGCAATCATGAAGCAAAGCGATCCTTTAACTTATTGTTTGTATCATCAATGAGCGCAAAGGAGAAAGATGACCTGAAAAGATGCAGACTCAGAGTCGACTCGCACAGAAGTCAAGCTGACAGACAGTGAAACGTCAGTGTGTGTCTTGTGACCTCGGGGTATCACTACCACTGGCTAATTGCACACATCAGCTGGCACCGCTTATCTCTTGAGTCACGTTTTCTCACTACACCTTCAGCTAACAGTTGAACTAATTTCATTCACTTCGAAATACTTGCTTTTGGCACAAAATTATCCACAATTCAAACGGCGCGTGACACACACCGACTTCACCCGCACCCCCTGCCTCCCTCCTCTAGCTTCAACAAAAAGTTTTACATCTAAATAGTTACGACGAATACAATCGTGCAAGATGGCATGTTTGGTGCTCAACTAGGAGTGCAAGAACGCTGTCAAGTTCATGTTGTCGTCCGTCGTTGAACCATAGCGATGTCACCACAAAGCATGTGTTTGATAAGACAAGCTTGTGCGGCGCAAGCTACACCAGAGGACAGAACTGGTTTGCAGGGTCACGACCCTCGACCAAGTACGTGCCGGAGCAGTGCTACTGCAGTGTGTCCCATGTTAATTCCTCACCGTGAACGCTGTACCGGTGTTATGACCTTAGGGGAAGGACACACGGCTTGAGCAAAGTCCTCACTCGTCCCGGCTCTTCATCTGAGCCACGCCTTTTGCAAAGCAAGGTTAAATCAATCAATCAGTTAATCACCAATCTGTCTCTGTCTCTGTCTGTCTGTCTGTCTATCTCTTTATCAACACACACACACACACACACACACACACACACACACACACACATCTCTCTCTCTCACACCCTATATACATATATATATATATATATATATATATATATATATATATATATATAGTTTGAATATGCATACACACATACATGTATATATAAGGACATAAAAAGATCCTCTTTCACATACGTACACGATCTCTTCTTGCAAGATTCCTGACGAATTGAAACAAATGTGCCATGCAATAATTTCGTCACAGATAAAACGTTTGTCCACAAGCGCCCAGAAAAATTCGAAAATCAAAAGTCCAATTCTTCCTATGATCTTGTCCGCTTCTGAGGTATGAAACAAAATAAAAGAAAAGAACAGAGAAGATGTAAAGAAACAGACAGACAGAATTGTATGCACGATGGCGTGATGAAAGCAGACACAGCGAGGGACGTGGACAAACAGGAGAACAGCATCCTGTACCTCACCCATCCTCCACTCGAATACAACACGTGGTACACCCCCACCAGCGCAACACACACACGCTCCCCAGTCACCACCCCCTCACCCACTCCCACTGTACCATACAAAGCAGTACATGCATTGGATCGTGCGTAAGACCGCTGCTCCATCTTAATCTCCTGCACGCGTGCATCAAATATTTGCCTAAAGCAAACTGGGGTCCTTAAGTCTCTATAGTCTAAGTTGGCGTAATTGTTAAATCGTTTGCATGCGGCACGTTTGTGTCTGCTGCATCTAACTCCAGCCTCTTTTTATTACCACATGCACAGCCAGCACCCCCAACAAAGCATGTGTATACACAGATACACGGAAATGTGTGCGGATATTGACACGCCCATGAAATAGGTGACGCTGCAGATGAAGATAAAGACATTGACATTTGAAATAGGTGGACGCTGACACAGATGAAGATAAAGACATTGACATTTTAAACGTGGGGGGGGGGGGGGGGAGAGGGGAGAGACAGAGAGAGAGAGAGAGAGAGAGGAGAGAGAGAGAGAGAGAGAGAGAGAGGGAGAGAGAGAGAGAGAGAGAGAGGTGGCACATGAAAAGAAATGACTGAAGAGTTTCTTTTTTTTTTATCAACAATCGAATCAGGATGCGATCAACAATCGAGAGATGCGATCAGAGAGAGAGAGAGAGAGAGAGAGAGAGAGAGAGAGAGAGAGAGAGAGAGAGAGAGAGAGAGAGAGAGAGATGAAAGTAATTCTGCAACTGTAAAAAAAAAAACTGATATATAAATAAACGTATAAAGCGATTAGAAATAAACTGAAAGATATTGTGACATTGTTACGGCTACTGAAACACATTTCAAAATCAAGATTGTTGTTAAGCGCAAGTGCCATACTGAGTCGTGAACTATTTACACATATCAACATCTCACATGCAGATGACTCACATATGCATGGTGATGGGTCTGCTGTACAAAAAGATTAATTGAATGATAATGACGAAGTGGTTTTGCGTCCGCACGTGACGGACAATCAAAAAGATGATAAATGTAGTAAAGTCATACAAACTGGACACCACACATCTGAAATTCAGGTTGGTCACTTAAAATACTGTACAATACAATGTTTCATGCTGACATGATTCGTACAAATTCTGCTACCACCAACATTATCCAGGTACTTCCCCAAGGGTACAAAATTCAATTTAAGCTTTTGTTTTCAATTTTCGTTCCGTCGACACGCCATTTAGTTGCCAAAGAAAGTTTTTCACATCATATCCTCAAAATTGATTCTGTAATAAATCGCTCATGGTCATTTCTGTCTCAAATCGCAAATTCTGCGTGTTTGCTCAAGTAAGCTGAACTTCCAACGCACCACCGGTACGCAAGTATTTTGTCCACCACGAAATTTCCGCACCAGTCCGACTCAAACTCTATGAAAAAATGAATACTCCCATAATTTCACTGGTTTTGTCACACCAATTAACCTTTTTTTTTTATTATCATTCTCACAGCCTGCCACGACTCCAAGATGAATATTTTGTTGCAGGTCGCCAAACTGGAAAATGTCCTGTTCCTCCATATAACACTGAAGATCTTTTATTTGATGTTTCAGCGCACCATCTTGGCAGTACTTCATGTGCAGGGTTAATTTCAAGCGTCAGGTTTTTTTTTTTCTTGTAAGGTGCGTGGCTGTATGATTTTACTGGTAGTCACAGGCACATCACCGGGTAGGGATGGTGGTGATGGCGGCGATGGTGATGGTGGTGGTGGTGGTGGTGATGGTGGTACATGTTATGATGATGATGGTGGTGATAGCGGTAGTGGCAGCAGAAGGACAGAATGATTATGATCATGATTTTGATGGTGACGACGACGACGACAACGATGATGATGATGACGATGATGATGATGATGATGATGATGATGATGATGATGATGATGATGATGATGATGATGATGATGATGATGTTGATGATGATGATGACAAAGAACACTAATGCCATAAATTATGATGATGGTTTGATTTGGAGGGGGGTACGAAACCGAAAAGCTATCGTAGCATAACGAAAATACACGCAGAAATACAACACAAAGCATTCCAACACCAACAGCCACCAACCACACTGTCATTTCTTTGTCAGCTATGTTTTCTGTAATGTCTTGTTTCAGACAGAAAAAGCTACCCCAGTTTGCAATAGAAGTTTATCAGCGGTACCTTCTTACTCCCTCCTCGGCTGGAGCTCTGAGAATCGCCATTTATTTTGGTAAATCTTTGCCTATGTGACCGTTTCTAATGTCCTAGTTTAGTGCCCCCCCCTCCCCCCATCACCCCACTGTGTCCGTCTCATTAATTAGCTCTCTCATGTGGAGAAGCATAAACTAGGTCTTTGCCCTTCAAATTGGTCATAGTTTGATTTCGGGGATGGGCGAAGACACGGCTGGGCCGATTTGGGACTTTTCTTTTTTTTTTATCTCTCTCTCTTTCTCTTTCATTTTTCTCTTTTCTTAATGGAGAAAGTTTTCGCATGTTTGTATGTGTTTGTTTGTTTTTGTTTGTTCTGTCCATCTCGTCTGCATGTGTGCCACCGAACGCGAACCACAAGCAGCACGGGTTATAAACTGTTTCGCGTTGAGAACAAAGCGTGCTGTCCATGTTTATCATACAGTAACCACCCACTGTTCTTGTTTATTACATAGTAACCACCCACTGTTCTTGTTGTTTATTACATAGTAAACACCCACTGTTCTTTTTTTACCACATAGTAACCACCCACTGTTCTTGTTATTACACAGTAACCACCCACAGTTCTTGTTTACCACACAGTAACCACCCACTGTTCTTGTTTATTACATAGTAACCACCCACTGTTCTTTTTTTTACCACATAGTAACCACCCACTGTTCTTGTTTATTACACAGTAACCACCCACTGTTCTTGTTTATTACACAGTAACCACCCACTGTTCTTGTTTATTACACAGTAACCACCCATTGTTCTTGTTTATTACACAGTAACACCCACTGTTCTTGTTTATTACACAGTAACCACCCACTGTTCTTGTTTATCACATAGTAACCACCCACTGTTCTTGTTTATCACATAGTAACCACCCACTGTTCTTGTTTATCACATAGTAACCACCCACTGTTCTTTTTTATTACATAGTAACCACCCACTGTTCTTGTTTATTACATAGTAAACACCCACTGTTCTTGTTTAACATACAGTAACCACCCACTGTTCTTGTTTATCACACAGTAGTAACCTCCCACTGTTCTTGTTTATCACACAGTAACAACCCACTGTTCTTCTTTATCACATAGTAACAACCCATCAAGCAAATGTAACTTTTCGAGACATGAGTTCAGGAATAGATCCGGCGTCGGCGAAAGCGGAAGTGAGGTCACGTCGTTGCTGCACGGTGAACTGTGGGTCGTAGCTTTGGATGACGTCCAGCAGCAGCTCCACCAAGCGGGCTTGACGGAATAACTGGAGCTCAAGGGAGAGAATCTGAAATGTCCATTTGTACTTCAAGCAAACTGTCACGTTGTAATCCGAAAACGAAACTACAGTACAGAGTTATCTAGTTTCTAAAAAACAAAAGTGTCAGAGATAGACAGATAGGACAGACAGACAAACAGACAGACAGACAGACAGATAGATAGATAGATAGATAGAGAGAGAGAGAGAGAGAGAGAGAGAGAGAGAGAGAATGTTGTTTACAGCCCAGCCGACCGCAAGGGGCCATATCAGGGCTGAGAGAGAGAGAGAGAGAGAGAGAGAGAGAGAGAGAGAGAGAGAGGGGGGGTGGGTAATCTAATTAAGCTCGTTTATTTATTGACCATATTAAGCAATTATCGTTTGCAAAGCACTGAATTAACTACACATCTCATATTCCAACACATCTTGCTATGATGAACTTAAAGTGAGTCTTCAAGCAAATAGGAGAGAGAGAGAGAGAGAGAGAGAGAGAGAGAGAGAGAGAGAGAGAGAGAGAGAGAGAGAGAGAGAGAGAGAGAGAGAGAGAGAGAGAGAGAGAGAGAGAGAAAGAGAGAGAGTTTGACCCAAGGGAAACAACTTTGCGACATGTCTTGCTGCTTGAAACTTCAATTCATCATCATGTACACCCCTTCTTGATATGTGCAATCTTTCATTTGCTCTGCTTTGTTCAAGGGAAACAACTGTTCCTCTCCATCTGAGAAAGACTTTCCCTGCACTTTATACTCCACGCGGCGGAGGGGGGGGGGGGGGGGGGGGGGGGTGGCGGGGGGGGGGGGGGGGGGGGGGTGGGTGGAAGGGGTATCTTTTTTTACTATTTTTTTTTAATAAACAGAAATTCAGATATACAGTCTCCCTTGTTTTTCAGTTTTAAACTGGTTTTAATTACTTTTTTTGACATTCGCCATCTGTGCTTCTGACGGAAACAGTGTGTCTTATGGGATTTTCTGTGTCAACAAGATCACGCACAACACTTATATCCCTTAATTCGTTCTAGAATGAAATAAAAACATGGAGGAACCTGAGCATACCAGCTCACACCAAGACTACAATTTGCGACGAGATTATCCCGCTGCTGTCAAGAGTTGACGCTGACATGACATCGGAAGGATAGTACCAGAGAGAGAATCCATCGTTACTGTTTCTGATCGACAGCTTGTTCGCCAACATGTGCCGGACTTTTGAACAGCATATGATGACACTCAGCGTTGTCGTCGTCGTCATCAATAACGTTGTTGTTTTTTTTTTTTTTTTCCTTTCTCTCTTGTTTTAATCCAGTAATCAGAGTTTACAAGTGCGCTGCACGAGGACAGTGCGCAGGATCCAACACAACAGTGGCATATATGTCGGTCACACACACAGAACAGGTGTACACTGTTGACTGGAAAAAAAGAAAGAATAATAATGATAATACTATCAATGATAATAGTAATAATAATAATAATAATAATAATGACAACAACAACAATGATAATAATGATGAAAATAATTACAACAACGATAACAACGACAATGATAATAATATGATAATGATAAATGTGATAATAATAAATTCCTCCAGATGCCCAGATGTTCTTGAGCATGACGAAAGCTGCTCTTGCCTTGCCGATTCTGGCTGTGATGTCTCGGTCCGTGCCTCCCTGTTGGTCAACCACGCTTCCCAGGTAGACGAAAGACTCCACCTCCCTGATGGGCTCTCCACCGACTGTGACTGATGTGTTGGCAGTGGTGTTGATTTTCATCAGCTCGGTCTTCTTCCTGTTGATCTTGAGCCCTGTCCCGGCTGATGTGGTCTCCAGGCGAGTGGTCTTGTCCTGCATCTGGCTGTGGCTGTGTGACAGGAGCGCCAGGTCGTCAGCGAAGTCGAGGTCGTCCAGCTGCGTCCAGAGTGTCCACTGTATACCGTTGTTCCTGCCTGTTGTAGTGGTCTTCATGATCCAGTCAATGACCAGGAGAGAAGAGGAACGGCGACAGCAGGCACCCCTGCCGAACTCCGGTCTTCACCTCGAAACTTTCGGACAGCTGGCCGGCGTGGGCAATCCTGCAGTTCATGTCCTGGTAGGTGCACCGGATGAGGGAGATGATCTTCTCGGGGACTCCGTAATGCCTCAGCAGCTTCCACAGCGTCTCTCTGTCCACACTGTCGAAGGCCTTCTCATAATCTATGAAGTTGATGTAGAGGGGGGGGAGTTCCACTCCAGCGACTGCTCCACGATGATGCGCAGGCTGGCGATCTGGTCGGCACATGATTTGTTTCTGCCGGAAGCCTGCCTGCTGGTCTCGGAGCTTTGGGGTCGACAGCCTCTTTCATCCTCTCCAGTAGAACCCTGTTGAGAACCTTGCCTGGCGTTGACAGGAGCATGATCCCTCGGTAGTTGCTGCAGTCCCTGAGGTCTCCCTTCTTTCTTTGGCAGCTTGATGATGATTCCTTCTTCTTTCCACTGGGCCGGTACCTCCTCCTTCTCCCAGATCTTGCTGAAGAGGCTGTATATAGCATGTTGACAGCTGTCTCTATGTCTGCTTTGATGGCTTCTGCTGGTATCTCGTCCGGCCCCTGCAGCCTTCCCATTTTTCAGAGTCATGATGGCCTTCTTGATCTCTGCCTTTTGAGGGTTTGTCGCAGCTGATGGGCAGTTCTGTCTCTGCGGGTGGGATGTCTGGTGGTGCGTCAGGGGCGGGGCGGTTCAGCAGCTCCTTGAAGTGTTCTGCCCATCGTTTCAGCTGTTCCCTCGGTTGTTGTCAGTGGGTTTCCGTTCTTGTCCTTCACTGGCTTGTCTGTCTGCTGGAACTTGCCATCAGCTTCTTGGTCACCAGGTACAGGTCCTTCAGGTTCCCTTGTCCGGCTGCTGCCTCTGCTTGACTGGCCAGGTCGTCAAAGTAGTCCCTCTTGTCCTTCTTGATGCTCTCTTTACTTCTCTGTTCGCTGCTGTGTGCTCTTCCTGTGCCTTTGCCTTAGCTGCTCTTGTTCGGCTCATGTTCAGTGTAGTTTTCTTCTCTCTCCTTGTTTCCAGCTTGTTGATGGTGTCGGCAGAGATCCATTCCTTGTGTGCTGGGTCTTCTTCTTGCCAAGGATCTCTTCACATGTGTCATGCCAGAGCTTCTTGCAGTGTTCCCACTGTGTCTCGATGTCCGTCTCACCGTCTTCTATCAGCTCTTGTAGCGGCTGGAACCTGTTGGAAAGGCTGATCTGGAATGCTGCTTGTGTGTCCCCTGTTTCTGAGCAGTCCGACATTGTACCTTGTCCGTGTGTTGTTGGCGTTGGTGAATCTCTTGAGGCGAAGTCTCACTGTTGTTAAAAGAAGGTGGTGGTCTGATGACACGTCAGCACCCTCTCATCACTCGTACATCCCGCCATGATCTCCTGAACTTGCGGCTAATGCAGATGTGGTCAATCTGGTTCTCCGTGACGGGTGGGGGGGATCTCCATGTGGCCTTGTGGATGCGCTTGTGTGGGAAGATGCTTCCTCCTATCACCAGCTGGTTCAGGGCGCACAGGTCTGCAAAGCGCTCACCATTCTCGTCATCTGTCCCAGTCCGTGTGTGTCCCCATGATGTCCTCGTAGCCTGTGTTGTCCATTCCAATCTTGGCATTGAAATCTCCCATCAGTATGGTTATGTCCTTTGCTCTCTTCTGTCTATCACTGTCTGTAGTTGCTGGTAGAAGTCATCTTTTCTCTTCTTCCGCATCATTGGTGGGAGCATAGCACTGGATGATGTTCAGCCTGATGTCATTTCTTCTTCTTGGTGGTAAACTTGGCTGTGATGATGCGGGAGTTGACAGGTTCCCATCCGATGTGTGCCCCCTGTGCCTCCGGTGCCAGCATCAGGGCCACACCCTCAGTGTGGGGGGCTCCATCCTCTCTCTGTGTCCTGAGTACAGCAGCTGTTCTCCAGATGAAAGTCTCAGCTGTCCTGACTGTAGCCACCTTGTCTCACTCAGTCCTAGCACTCCGATCTTGTAGTTTTTCATCTCTCTCTTGCAACTTGGATGGTTTTTTCCTGTTTCGTACATCGTCCTGATGTTCCATGTGGCTACTCTCGTTGTTGTCCTGGGTGTTAGAAGGGGAGTCAGCCTTGCAGCTTCCTTTCGGCTTTCACTGCACTGCGTCATAAGTCTCCGGGATGGGGACCCTTCCTTGCCCAGGTGAATGTTTTGGTTCGTTGTCGTCGTCGTGATGCTTCTGTAACTGGTCTTTTTTACAGGTAGGGTTGTAGCCCCCTACGCAAACCCCTTTATCCTCGGGCGAGGTGGTCCTGCCTTAGTCGCCTCTTACGACATGCATGGCAGGGCAGTGGGTCTATTCTATGCCCAACCCACAGGGAATCGAATATTCGATGCATTAGATATTGACTAAAAAAATGTTACGTTTGGACGAAAGTAGGTTACCGCTAATAGCTTATAAACTAGATTGAAACTAGATTCTAAAGGCAAACAAAGATAGGTCAAGAATGCTCGTGAAATGTTACGTCAAAATAGGCTTGGGTTGGTATGGTTAAATCAGGGAGTGCAAAATGTAAACAGATTCCTGAATGAATTTCGTCAAATGTTGATTCATTGTAGGTGGCAAAACTGGGAAGACCATATGCAGCGAAATGAAAGATTCTCATGGTAAAGTATTGTTAAATCCTCTTGAAACTGTGAAAGCTATTTTCTACTAGATGTAGACAGATGTATTAAGCGACACTTGACGACGTTTCGACAAGGGGTCACTGATATGACAACACATCGCGGTCAATATAAAAGCATACAGTAAACGATTGAACATGCCCAATGTGTCAAAGCGCAAAGGAAGATGAGTTACATTTTTACTTTGTTGTTCTGCTCTCAATGACCTGAGAAAAGAATGTATTCCTCGTTAGTTTTACGCACATCCATATTTGTTCCGTGCATCTCTACGCTTGTAAAATCAGAATGCACACATTATGAAGAACCTGTGCTTCTATTTGTTTAAAGTTTTCCAAAGAGGCGCAAATTTGACAACGGAATCTGAAAAACCTTGCTCATCATACTACTACTATGACTACTTAACTGATCAAAGCAAAAATGTCAGCATGTCGGTATTTGCTATTTCTTTTGACTTTGTTTACTTTGTTTTGCTCTGTTATTGTATAGCATTTGTGGATTCATCCTCCTTCAAATGGGGCTATGGCCTTTATTGATAAAATTCTCTCTCTCTCTCTCTCTCTCTCTCTCTCTCTCTCTCTCTCTCTCTGAGGGGTTTTACTGCTGTCACTACTCCTTTGTCCTTTGTAAGGACTGGGTGGTCGTTTTCATTGGTTGACTGAGGACACCTCGGCACCGCTGGCTCTTCAATGGAGGAACAACTCATCAACTTTTAATTTGTGAAGATATGTATGTTTGTTAAAAGTTTTGTAAGTTTTAGCGGCTAGTCATGCTTAGTTAGTCCCTTAGCGGGGCAAGGGTCGGATGAAAAAAGACGTGTTTGCTTATCTGTTACCCTGGGAAATAATCATCATCATCATCATCATCATCATCATCATCATCATCGTCATCGTCATCGATCTCGTAATTCAACAGTTCTCGGCAATGCCCGGCCCAGTGCTGAAGGAAATCTTGTTCATCAGTGAGACGTTTCCCTGCTTCGTCATAGATGATAGTGTCTCGTCATTGTTTACTGGTTGCCAACTGTTTTGCTGTCTGGTACACTCTTTGGTTTTGATTTATTCAAATTGTCCTTTAAGTTCGTCGTACTCTGCTCACCTGTTTAGCCTTTTATGATCTCATCGAAAAATTCTGCGATTCTTTTTCCTACTGCTGCGTTCTTTTTATTTTTTTATCCTTACCCCTCTGCCTTTCATTGTTGGTTGTACTCTGTCTCTCTGCATGTTCTGCTTTGATAAGATAGTTGATGAAAAAAAAAACAACCTAATGACCGGAATTCAGCACAGTGAATTATGACATTAATTACTACCAAAAAGCATTCTTATATCGTGCAGGTGCCAACATATACCACCGTTTTTGATGACCCTTATCGGTACAAAAAGTGCTATTTTGTTATGTAGGTGCCAGAATTTACGACAGTAAATGATGACACTAAATATTACAAAATCAACAGCACTAATAATAGTAGTTGTTTTTGTTGCAGCATTTGCTGATCAACATCATCAAAATGCACCATTTCAGAGCATTATCATTGCTATTAAACAACTTGATGGTGTTACGAAAATCATATGTAAAATTCACCAAAAATCATATGTAAGATAAATGAATAACGTCATGATGATACACATTTCAATAAGTAATAATCACTACATCATTAGTAAAAATAGAATTAATTTACTTTATATCATCATCAACATTATCATTGTGTGATCATCATCATCGTCATTTGTATTGCTATCATTGATATTACTATTATAACTATTACTGCACTTGTTGCTGTTGTTCTCTGTTAATTGATGATAATGATTATAACAATAATAACAATGATAACTTATTATAATAATAATAATAATAATATTGCAATTATTATTGTGATCATCATCATCATCATCATATTATCATACTATTATCATTATTATTATTATTAACAACAACAATAACAACAGTCATGATTTTTATGACCATCATTATGGTAATGAATTATCATGATCATCATTATTTAAGAAGAGAAAAAGAATCAAATCAATGAATAAATAAATAATATGTATAACCCTCTACCCCTCCTCCAAAAATCAGAATGTACATGAGGGGGGGGGGGGGGGGGGGGGGGGGAAGAGAACTATTTCCCTCACCTTTGCCTGAAACCCGGCGTCCTCTCGACTGTGACTGGAACGCATCTCTGAAATCAGAGTCACGTGGTCATGATCAATGCCGATTTTAACCCAGCAAGCAGAGAGAAGAATCAGATCTGGTCAGGAGGCTGTGAGCACTGTTTTCCTGCCAACGTACTGTTCACCGGATCGTCAATCTTCGGTAACTATCAGCTTGTCTGTGGCTTCAAGTGCTACGGCTGCTATTCCGGTGATTCGGTTTTCTCCAGCGAACGTTTTGTGCGTCACATATAACTCCTGAAGTCAGGGGACCAGCCAGCGAATGGCGTTTCGCTCCGTGTGGAGAATTCATCAGACCTGCCAGAAGCTCTGCCTTTGCCGGTCAGACTGGTGCCGTTGTCGGTCTGTCAGCATGACAGCAGAACTCAACAGGGCCTCAGTCAGGTCTAGCGGTGGAGGCGGTAGTCAGAACCTGCGGCACCCTGCAACGTTTGGGCGAGAGAGATTGGCGATGCCTTTTCGAGTGCTCGAGAAGTAGATTACAACAGACGCCCTTTCTGATATCTAGCTATCTAGCTCTTGTACAAACAATGAAGAAGAAGAAGAAGAAGAAGAAGAAGAAGGAGGAGGAGGAGGAGGAGGAGGAGGAGGAGGAGAAGAGGAGGAGGAGGAGGGAGGAGGAGGAGAGGAGGAGGAGGAGGAAGAAGAAGCAGAAGAAGAAGAAGAAGAAGAAGAAGAAGAACAAGAAGAAGAAGAACAAGAAGAAGAAGAAAAAGAAAAACAGATAGACAGGTCGACAGATCGACAGGAAGAAAGAAAGAAAGAAAGAAATCAGGAATGAAAGAAAGAAAAGGAAGAAAGATTGTTTTATCTTGTTTGTGTCGAATATGATGTTGACTATTGTACACTGGAAGAGGCTGAATCAGAAACTGGGTTGTTTCCACTTTGCTTTTCATTTCAGTCTCTGTTATGGACACAAACTTACTAACACGTGTGTCGGGCAAGGCAATTTGCCGATTTCTGTAAGCTCCCAGCCGATTGGTACTTTGTCAATAAAGGTGTTCATCTGTTGAACAATCCTATGACACTTAAACAGAGCTTTTTCCAAGTTTGTTACAAAAAAACAACAAAAACAAACAAACAAACAAACAAACATACAGATGCTTTAGTTGCTGTCAGCTCAGCCCAACCGGCTTCCCTGTCTGACTTGGTTCACCTGTATTCACCACCAAGAGCTCTATGCTAACGGTCATATTCTTTCTGTTCCACGAACCTTCACCAAAACATGTGATGCTCCCGCCCATACCAGAGCTGAGTTTCCTACAGGTTCAACTGGAATGACTAAAAAGACACAGCCACGCTATATTCACTTAAACGGATGCATCTCTCTGAGTTTTTACTCATTTCTTTCTGACCAACACCGCGGGTGCCTGTATCTCCCCGGGCCTGGCTGACGCCAGGATCCGTGATAAAGACAATCGTAGAGTACAACCCTGTCGTGCGTGCAGTCTCAGGCCGAAACAGAGCTCCATAACACTATCATCATCATCCTGATCCTCCTCCTCCTCCCTCCTCCTCCTCCTCATCATCATCATCATCATCAAACAGCATAAAAAATCTCGAATTCTGTGGCCCTTCACATCCTGCTCTCACGGTGACCTCACTTTCCATTTTGTCTCCACCTCTGCGCCTTTGGTGAGTTCGTGTTGAGGTGGCCGGTATCTGCTGTGGGAAGCTCACTCACGCCGGCTCGACGATTAAGCAATTATTGCCGTCGGCAGAAGAGGGGGTGGGGGTGGGCTTGGAGGTGCTTTCCTGCGTGTGTTGACTCAGAATAGGCCCCCTTTAAACACCACCGAGGTGACATGGCGGCAGTGCAGTATCTCCGCTGGTGGGTTGCCTCATGAAGATTCGACAGTGACTCTCCCTATGGATTTGCCGTGAAGGGGAAGCGACGGGACTATTCGGGGTTGGGGTATGAACAGGAATCCGTATTAAGTGACGTGGAGGTAATGGCACAGGAGTGGCATGGAAATTGAAACAAAATGATAATGATATAATAATAAATAATAACAACAACAACAACAACACAACAACAACAATAACAATAATCATATGTGTCGGGCTACGCGATTCGCCGAATTCTGTAAACTCCCATGCGATTGGTGCATTAATAAATAGACCAGCTGTGTGACTTTTGAATGGAGCTTAAGCCCAAGTGTGTTCAACACACAAATGTTTCTTCTGTCTGATCTAATTCACGGTTTTACTATTTTGTTTTTGTTTTTGTTTAGTATTTTTTCTTATTCAAGCCCTCCCTGCTAATCTTCTTGGCAATTTTCCACTTCCTGTTCCATCTACCCCAACTAAAATCTTCAGTGAACGTGTGTGTGTGTGTGTGTGTGTGTGTGTGTGTGTGTGTGTGTGTGTGTGTGTGTGTGTGTGTCCCTTCTGCTTGGATATCTCCTCCATATTATATAATAATCAACACTGCTCGTCTGAATCTGTTCCTGTTTTTCACACAGCTCTAAGAAAATAATCGCTATTTTGACACTGCCTCTGCTTTTTTTTTTTTTTTTTTTTTTTTTTTAGATGCCTGACCAGTTTGGGCAGGTGTGCTTTGTTTGCGTTTGAGAAAAAACAACAAGGAAAAAAAAAAAAGAAAAAAAAAAAAAAAGAAGAATAACAAAAAATCCATCGGACGAACAATTTTTTTATTTCAAACTGAAAATCTTCATAACTGATTCTATCTTCTCATTATCGTTGTCCCACAACAGCAGGTCTGAGTCGTTCTGCGCAGTGCCTGATATTTGGACGTCAGGGATTTCCACAGTTCTCTGCCCTCCTCAGTCCGGAGCGACAGGGTAGAGGTTTGAACGGCAAACAAACCATTCATTATACTGCACAACCTTCACCTTTCACCGCAAACTGGCTGTGACTCAAGTTACCTGGCGTTCATTTTTCCCACTGATTGTGATAATCGTACGTTGCTCCAAACGTGCGCTTTGTGAATGAAAGCCACGAGCTCCGATCAGGTGGATCGGGTGGATCGGGATCTGTAAGTACTTGCATGTGTTCCCGCCCCCAAGCAGGACGGAATGTGGGCCGCAATAGCTCAGTGGTAGAGCGCCGGACACGTAGTCTTGGTGATCCTGGGGTTGCGGGATCGAATCTTGGTGATCGAATCTCCACCGGGCCGTTTCGGTACAGGGGGATTTTTCCCTCTGAGTTAACATTGGTTCTGACTCCATTTCCCATACAGTCCCTTCGAGTGAGACTATACACCGATGTTCCGTGTGTGAACGCATGCATAACATCTTGCACACACGTTAAATCCCATCACCAACTTTCGGAAGAGAAGGCCAGTTTGGCCGTTGGTATGGATGAAACGTTACACATAGCATGCACCTTGTGTGAGAAATGGAAAGAACGAAGGAAGTAAGGAAATCGAGTGAATGATATGGACTGGATGACACGGGAAACGGCTATATGAAGCGCCAGCTGGCAGCTCTTCAGTCGGCACTACCAGGGTAGGCAGCCCGTTGTGTCAACGAGTGTGGACTGTAAAGCGCGCTTATAGCTTGGTCTCTAGCCGCGGACAGGCGCTATGTAAGTATTGATGATGATAAAAGGAAGGAGTGAAACACCTACAGTCACAGTCAGGGCAGTTCTGTTAATGCCTACAGTGTCTGCTTGACAAACTAAAACCTGGTCTGATAGGACATGCGGGACATGTGTTGGGTACATAGACAAACTACAGCCTGCTCTATTAGGACATGTGGGACATGTGTTGGGTACATATACAAACTACAGCCTGCTCTATTAGGACATGTGGGACATGTGTTGGGTACATATACAAACTACAGCCTGCTCTATTAGGACATGTGGGACATGTGTTGGGTACATATACAAACTACAGCCTGCTCTATTAGGACATGTGTTGGGTACATATACAAACTACAGCCTGCTCTATTAGGACATGTGGGACATGTGTTGGGTACATATACAAACTACAACCTGCTCTGATAGGACATGTGGGACATGTGCTGGGTACATATACAAACTACTCATGCTCCGATAGGACATGTGGGACATGTGACAGGTACATATGTGAAGTGCGAGCGGAGGATGAGGAGGGGGAGGGGAGGGGGGGGTGGAGGAAGAGGCTTAAAAGAGGAAAAAATGTATTCTTTAAACACATACATTTTCTTCTTAAGTTGAATTCTACATACGATTGTGAGTTATGTTGTGTCGAATTCCTGAAAAAACAAATCTTAAACAAATGTTAGCGAACCGCCAAGAAAAACGTGGACAAACGAATCACAAGACAAAACACGACGCGTTTCGACCTCTTAGGTCTTCTTCAGGCGAGGTACAAAACAATTAGGACATCGAAAATGAATGAGCAATTACTTATATGCACACACACACACACACACACACACACACACACACACACACACACACACACACACACACACACACACACACACACACACACACACGCACGCACGCACGCACGCACGCACGCACGCACATATCATACCTTTCGCATCACTGCCGAATTTTCCACTAGTTGCGAATCTTGCACTTGAATCTTCCGTCTGTTTCTTTTCCCAGATTCGAAGCTGATAGGGACACACACACACACACACACACACACACACACACACACACACACACACACACACACACACACACACACACACACATGCTGATACCTTGAGTCTATGTTGTGTAGATAAGGCCAACATAGAGACAGAAAGACTGTAAGGTTCGATTCAATCATTCATTTGGAAAGGCCGCAGTCTCTATCGAAAGGGTCAGCTTGCAAAACATGAAGTGTACCAATGACTTTTTTTAAGTAACAGGATCCAGATTTCAAGCTTCACGACAAGACTTTCCGCAGTCTGAACGATGTGCAAAGTAATAGGGCAAAGTTTACAACATTTTCATAACTTAATGACATAAACCACACCAGATTGAATACAGATAGTCTGCTGTAATCCTGGCTGGCTTACTTACTTACACCCTTCGCCCCCGAGGAAGAATAGACCTTCAACAACACTTCTACAGCGTGCTTGACTCAGAGTTGTCCTTCTTGCCTTTATCTGATTGCCTCCCTTCGTCTTCAGCTGTGATTTCAGCATCTCTTCTCCAGCTGTTTCTGATTGTCCCCCTTTCCTTCTTCCGTAGGGTTTCCAGGTCAGAGAGCTCGACGGATGGTGCTGAATACTGGCTTCCTGGTATGTGTCCTACCCAGTCCCCTTAATCCTCTTTGCTGACTTTGAACGCCGAATGCTAAAACAGAGGTGCGTCTGACCGGGTGTTCATGGTCTGTCTCCTCTGCTGCGTCGCTTTGAACTTCTTCTTTCTTATTCAGTTTCAGTTTCTAAAACTGAAACTGGTATTCTTCGTCTTCGTCTTCCTTTGGATGAACACATTCGGTATGTCGCAGATTAATTCACACGGGGTGGCGAAAAAGCAAAAAAAAAAAAAAAAAAAAAAAAAAAAAAAGACAGATCCGAAGACAGACACCTTACTGAAGAAGAAAGTACCGCTATGTGTGGAGCTGGTGGCTGGCTATACGCTTTTCGGACCTCGCAGAAATGAAGCCCTAGTACAGCCCTAGACACCGCCTAGAGCCATGCCCAGACCCACAAAGCGCCACACACTCTACCAAATAAGGGGAAAACAATATTTGGAAGGGAGATGGTAGGGGTGGGGGTGGGGGCTGGAAAAACTGTTTTTCAGATTTGATGTTGGAAAGACTCTAAAGGGGGTACAGATACTGCCTCCTCTGGGAATGCACTCCACACCACACCTGTGCGAGAAATTAAAAATTCAGGCAGTCTTTTCTGCAGTAGGATATCCTTCCATATCTGAAAGCAGTGAAGTGAGATCAATTTGATGCTCGGGGGTCTGCAGTTAAAAAAGGCTGTGCTGATGTCCCTGGAGGGTACAGGTGATGTTGTAGTACTCAGAGAGGATCTATTTAGCTCTGGGATTTTTAAAGTTCTTCTTCTTGTTCTTGTTCTTCTTGCTCTTGTTCTTCTTCTTCTTGTTCTTGTTGTTGTTGTTTCTTCTCCTCCTCCTCTCCTCCTCCTCCTCCTCCTCCCTCCTCCTCCTCCTCCTCCTTCTTCTTCTTCTTCTTCTTCCGGCACTTCTACCGTCAGGTGTCGCGGGGAGGTGAAGACAAGGGTCAGGTGCCAGACCGTGCCTCTGTGACCGTGACTGACAAGTTCTGGCTATGGAGGGCCTCTGACACGCCTTCAATACAGCGTCCCGAAATCCAGCCTCTCATCCCCATCATCGTGGGGGTGGGTGGACGCGCCGTGATGGAAGAAGAAAGGCGCTGGTGCCACCTGCATGGCCACTTCGGTAGCCGTGAAGACCAACCTGGATGACCTCGAAAGGGAAGGCTCACGGGGCTCTGGTGAAGCTTCCAATGACCTAGAGAGCAGGAAATGGATCATCAACTGCCCAACAAATAGAAAGATCTTGAAGCACCAGACGGTAAGAAAAGAAAGAAGACTTCATCTTCTGTTGGTAGTCCACGCGAAAGGTACTTGTCGCTTCCAGAGTTACCACGTGTAAAACTCTGGCGATGACGAGCAATATCACACACTCCCAATATAAACTTCGTTAGTCCATGGGTAACACACCTATTCAACGTCATAGAAAGAAAGGTTACGCGAAATGATCAGTTGACAATCATTTCGACAAAGACAGTTTTTCACTTGTCTCAATGCGATAATGCTAGGGTGTGTGTGTGTGTGTGTGTTAGTTCTTTAGTTTAACGTCTATTCACTATAAGTGTTATTAGACGTGTGTGTGTGTGTGTGTGTGTGTGTGTGTGTGTGTGTGTGTGTGTGTGTGTGTGTGTGTGTGTGTGTGTGCGTGCGCGTGCGTGCGTGCGTGCGTGCGTGTGTGTGTGTGTGTGTGTGTGTGTGTGTGTGTTTGACCTTCAGTCAATAGTCGTTTGTTATACTCAAACCAGAAATCTTTTTTATCAAATGCCACGAACTTCATGACTACACACTAAACACTGGCGCATGCTACTTAGTCAATCTAAAGGCAATGTAGTCATGGTAAAGGAAAAAAACAAAGAAACGTGTCAGCCAGAAAGATATTTTCATAAGTATCCACACATAAATAATAAAATTCGGTTCAGAGAAACATTCATAACACAGCATTGAGGTCAGAACTCCGGATTACACAAAATAAGCTTGAGTTACAGCGTTTCCATTAAATATCTGTGACATAATGCTTGGAGAGATGAGCAGATCGCGTTTTTCAAGTAGAAACATGCTTAAACTTTGACCGGTAATTATCAATGATGAGACCATGCAGTTTGTGAGACTCGCGTTTCTTCCAAAACTTGGTCATGTAATTCCAGCCCCGGTAATCTAGTCTTTGATGTTTTGACGTTGTTGTCGCGTGGAAACCAACAAAGAAATTTCTCCCGCATACCCCCCCCCCCCCCCCCCCCCCTCTCCCCTTCCTTCCCTGTCCACTTCTCTCCCTTCACATTCTTCGTCATATCGTAGCTGTCGTGGTGGTTGTTGTTGGTGGGTGGTGTTATTGTTGTTGTTGTTGTTGCATTTGTTGTTGTTGTTGTTGTTTAGTGTCTCACCAAGATACTGGACTTCTCGGTCTTCAGTCTGGCGATCCGTGATTTCAGTTTCTCGTTTCTCGCCTGAAAGATTAAGATCGAAGGCCTCCATTAGGTGGTGGGTGGGTGGACATAGATTTTCTTTAGGGCAGATGGCGGGTGGGCGTCGGGAGAGGAGCAAGGCCAAAAAAAAGGAGTGGCCAGAGAGAGAGAGAGAGAGAGAGAGAGAGAGAGAGAGAGAGAGAGAGAGAGAGAGAGAGAGAGGAGGAGGAAGACAAACAAGTAGAG
>JADBJO010001507.1:152500-200000 GCA_016801955.1 Conus betulinus
CATAGTTTTTGATGACAGACAGACAGACAGACAGACAGACAGACAAAGAAACAAACAACCGTGGGTGAAAGGATGACGTCCTAGTCAAAGGTAACCAAAATAATAAAACACACTGCACAGCATTGATGAAAACCAATATTCTATAATGAAAACCTATATAATAAACGAAAAGTGATTTACTACAAGGCAACGATAACGTTAATGGTAATGTTGCTTATAGCCCAGCCGACCACAAAGGGCCATATCAGAGCTGTCACCCGCGTTGAAGTCAACTCACAAGTCATTTAGGGAAAAAAAAGCAACTCATTAACACAACTCTTTAAAACGCACCTTCCGAAAACACACAGGAAATTTTGTTAAAAAATCGTTCCTCCGTAAAATTTTTAGATCAGATGAAAAACGTTAATTTCTTTCAGAAGTTCAAAAATCACGTCAGGTGGGACATTTGTGTACAATGCAACGCACGTGCATACAGTGCATGACAATGCAGCCCAGTGCAATGTATACTTCATGACACGACCCAATCCAACACAATGCAATGCAATGCATTACTTCATGACACGACCCAGGCAGCCCAATGCAATGCAATGCATCACTTCATGACACGACCCCAAGGCAGCCCAGTGCAATGCAATGCATCACTTCATGACACGACCCAAGGCAGCCAGTGCAATGCAATGCATCACTTCATGACACGACCCAAGGCAGCCAGTGCAATGCAATGCATCACTTCATGACACGACCCAAGGCAGCCCAATGCAATGCAATGCATCATTTCATGACACGACCCAAGGCAGCCCAGTGCAATGCAATGCATCACTTCATGACACGACCCAAGGCAGCCAGTGCAATGCAATGCATCAGTTCATGACACGACCCAAGGCAGCCCAGTGCAATGCAATGCATTACTTCATGACACGACCCAAGGCAGCCCAATGCAATGCAATGCATCACTTCATGACACGACCCAATCCAACACAATGCAATGCAATGCATCACTTCATGACACGACCCAATCCAACACAATGCAATGCAATGCATCACTTCATGACACGACCCAAGGCAGCCAGTGCAATGCAAATGCATCACTTCATGACACGACCCAAGGCAGCCCAATGCAATGCAATGCATCATTTCATGACACGACCCAAGGCAGCCCAGTGCAATGCAATGCATCACTTCATGACACGACCCAAGGCAGCCAGTGCAATGCAATGCATCAGTTCATGACACGACCCAAGGCAGCCCAGTGCAATGCAATGCATTACTTCATGACACGACCCAAGGCAGCCCAATGCAATGCAATGCATCACTTCATGACACGACCCAATCCAACACAATGCAATGCAATGCATCACTTCATGACACGACCCAATCCAACACAATGCAATGCAATGCATCACTTCATGACACGACCCAAGGCAGCCAGTGCAATGCAATGCATCACTTCATGACACGACCCAAGGCAGCCAGTGCAATGCAATGCTTCACTTCATGACACGACCCAAGGCAGCCAGTGCAATGCAATGCATCACTTCATGACACGACCCAAGGCAGCCCAATGCAATGCAATGCATCACTTCATGACACGACCCAAGGCAGCCCAGTGCAATGCAATGCATTACTTCATGACACGACCCAAGGCAGCCCAATGCAATGCATTACTTCATGACACGACCCAAGGCAGCCCAATGCAATGCATTACTTTCATGACACGACCCAAGGCAACCCAATGCAATGCATTACTTCATGACACGACCCAAGGCAACCCAATGCAATGCATTACTTCATGATGCGACCTAAGGCAGCCCAATGCAATGAAATGCATTACTTCATGACCCAACACAAGGCAACAGAATGCAATGCAATGCATTACTTCATGACACAACCCAAGGCAACCCAATACCCATTGCCATGCAATGCATGCAATTCATGACTTCACACAACCCAAGGCAACACAGTGCAATGCATGACTTCATGACACGACCCAAGGCAACCCAATGCAATGCAATGCATTACTTCATGACACGACTCAAGGCAACCCAATGCAAGGCAATGTATTACTTCATGACACGACCCAAGGCAAGACAACGAAATACGGTACAATGCAAGGCAATGTAATGCAATACAATTGTGATAGAATGCTACAATGCCATACAGTGCGAAACAATAGAATGCCGTTCAGGACAACACATTGCACTATATCAGTAGGCATCGCAATGGCACACAATACAGTACAGTGCAATAGGGGACAACAAAACACAGTGCATTAGAATACCATGCAATACAATACTGTACTGTACAACACAACACAGCACAACACAATACACCAAACTACAACAACGCAAAACCGAACAGCACATTACGATACATGAAACATAGTTATATTCGACGCAATACAAATACAGCACAACACAATACAATACAGCACAATAGAACACAATACAATATAGAACAGGAAAACCAATATGGAAGGAACCTGACACTTACCTGTCATACCTCACTAAATAAACACCACTAGAAGTCCGTCAGTGTCCACAGCACGAGCATCACACGGACCATCCCACACACAGAGCCCTGTGATCACACTAACTGATAAAACAAAAGGCATATATTAATCAACGTTGCTGCTGGCTGCACACCAAAAAATCAATGCACCAGGACCTTGCTTGAGGAGTCGAGTATTTATAAACAGGCGCAACTAGATTTTTAAAAGAATTTTCATTGTGTCTAAATGTCATTGTGTCGTTTTCTTTCATATGGCCATCAAGGTACATTGCTAGGTGGTTCCAAGCAGACAAATGAAAATCAAAGGAATGGGACTGTTAAGGATGGGGGGGGGGGGGGGGGGGGGGGGGGGGGTGTGTGTGTGTGTGTGTGTGGGGGGGGGGGGGGGGGGGGGAGTCCAGCTGGCGCAAAGATAGTCACGGGTGGGTGCAAAGGTTTTGGATGTGATTTCATCGGTGGAAATCCCCCCCCCCCCCAAAAAAAAAAAAAAAAAAAAAAAAAAAAAAAAAAAAAAAAAAAACCAAGGGAAATAATTAGCGGGGAGTTGTTCTTTTGATCAATTGTCAGTTTAACATTAAATGCTGGCTCAAATTTATGGGCCTCAAAACGCTTACATGGATGATATAGTGTTTTAGTGTAAAGTCCTAATTGTAGCGTGTTGCCTGCTGCTGCTGCTGCTGCTGCTGTCGTCTATCATCACGTGCTGAGGAGCTGAGCCCCATAGGCACGGTTGATTGACTAATCGATCAGTAAGTGTATGGTAGGTTCTTTTTGTCAAAAAAAAAAAAACAAAAAAACTCCATGTACTGTCCATTTGCTAAACACTTTGTCTTTGAAGACTAGTTCTTTTAGTTTTTGTTTGTTTGCATGTTTTTGTTTTGTTTATTGCTTTTTATTTTATTTTATTTTTTTTAATAACTTTTTTTTTTCCCTCTTTATCTATATACTAGAATTGAAGACGCGTTCAATCAGGTTTTTGTTTACTTTTGTCTGTTCCCCCTTTTTTTTATTTTTCACATTTTTCTCCCTTTTTTTGTTATTTATTAGAATTACTTCCTTCCTTCAAAAACTTTTTTTTTTTTTTTTTTTTATCAAAGATTTCCTTGAGTCGCCACCGACAAGCCTTACTGTGTCTACATATTTAACGGGCCCATTTTCGAAGAAGACTTAGTAGTAGATATAGTTGATTGATAGGCCACTGAAAGAAACGCAGCCCTTTTTTTACTTTCAGAAATGACAATGCAGTATTATTTCTCCAACTTTCATATAGATCAATGTGCACCTGTGATGTGGAGAACAGTTACAGAGATTTTTGTCCTCTCAATATTTTAAATAATTTTCCATGCATTTTTCTGTTACCTTCGGCGAGGAGGCTATGTATTCTCTCTCCTGCTCTGTTTGAGTGACTGCCTGTCAACAAGATTACGCATAAAGTACAGAACAGAGTTTAACAAAACTTGGTGGGAAGATGGAATGTAGCCTCGGGACAAATTCATGCGGGTGTGTGTGTGTGTGTGTGTGTGTGTGTGTGGGATCTGGACTGAAGAGCGTCACATTCAAGGGAAGCAAATTCTTGACGCTGACTACTTATACGAATGTTTGATTTCCTTCATTTTCTCAATGCTTATTCTGAAAAGGGAAAGCACTTTGTCACATTAATCTCCCTGAGTTATCTTCCTTGCGTCCGTGCCTAATGCAATGTTCCAGATGACCCGACAGTTTTGATTTACCAACTTTCCTATGTTTTTTTCTTGACTTTTAAACACCTTTCGAAGTCAGTGCGTTAAGGAGAACGAAATCGCCTCGCTATATATGCATCAATACATTTAAAAACTCAGCTTTTGAGGCATGAATACCAGTTTCTCCTCAGTGGGTTTTCATTCAAACGCACACAAAATGAGATGCAGTTTTGTTTCAGCTTTTGGCTGCAATGACTGCCATACTGAAATGCATAAATGATCATGCAGGCGGACGGAATGGAGGAAGGGGTGGGGGGGGGGGGGTGGGGGGGATGCCAGGGACGATTGGGGACGGGGAAAGGGGGGGGGGGGGGGGTGTCGACAGACATCGGGGAAACCATCTTGATGTTGAGGGGCTGTGGTGTGATGGAAGCGACTTTCTTCAATTATTCACTGGAGAAATGTTGCTCAGAGCTGAATGATTTATCTGGTGTGCCGTGAGGCATCTTCGTTTTGGAGAGAGAGAGAGAGAGAGAGAGAGAGAGAGAGAGAGAGAGAGAGAGAGAGACGAGAGGGGGAGGGGGAGGGAAGGAAGGAGGGAAGGAGGGAGGAAGAGAAGTGGGGAGGGGTATGAGAGAGAGAGAGAGAGAGAGAGAGAGAGAGAGAGAGAGAGAGAGAGAGAGAGTCTGTGTGTGTATCTGTCTGTGTCTGTTTGTGTGTTTTCTTAAATGTCAGTACAACCCGGGTTTATCTGACAATACATTGGTTTCAGTCAATCAGAGTGTGTGCGCGCGCGTACGCAAATGTGTACCTACCTGCTTGCAGACTTTGAAGAAGTGAAATCCACCTTCGTTAGATTATCTCTGTTCTTTGTCTCTGTGTCGCTGATTTAAAGCACGCACTTTATTTCTCAGTTGAAAGCGCTTCGCTGTGTGAAGTGAGAAAAAAAAAAAAGAAAAGAAAAGAAAAAAAAAGCAGGGCGTTCTTGCAAGACTTGAACAAAGCGTTTTGTCAAGGCAACCCGCCACGACAGGGTACGTCGGGTAGCATGCAATTCAACTACCCTGCGTTGCCAGCTAAAAGACGACGTAAAGAAGAGTAATGACAAGAATCGCCGAGATGGTGTAACCAGACGATTTTGTTTCGCGAACTCGAAGAAACTCCATTGAAAACCGGCCTCAAGACACCATCCACTCCCCCGCCCAGGCGGACTTTCTGGCGACATGTAGAGCAGCGTCTCCTCTGGTGGGTTGCCTCACCACGACTTGGTATTGAATGTTTCCTGAGGACTGCCAGGCTGAGGCTGCGCAGGATGTTTTTGGGTATGGGGGGGAATCTTTCGACTTGACTCGTTCCTTTGGACCCCAAGAGGAGCACAGAGAGCCGCAGCCATACCTCACCAACGGACTTGGTTCTGGCAGCTCCCTTCAGCTGCAAACTACGTCAGTCGCGAGCCTCTGCCTCGTGCCTGATCGACCTTCTCGTGGCCTGCTTCGGCTGCTAACTCGTCTGTTCCCCTAGGCCCTGTGGGTTCAAATCCAGAGCCTGCCTGCCTGCCTTGTGGACGACGTCAGCTGGTTTATGTAGAGTGTGTCCAGTTCACTTCCTTTTTTTATCTAACGTTTTGACTGATGAGATTCACACACACACACACACACACACACAAAACACAAACACACACATACATACACACGCGCGCGCGGGTGTGTACGCATGCGCACATGGACTTACTACTCACGGAGACAGAGAAAGAGAGGAAGAAGAAGAAGGAAGAGAGAGAGAAGGAAGAAGGAAGGAAGGAAGGAAAAAAAGACAGATAGACAGACAGACAGAAGAAAGATGAAAGATGAAAGAAAAGAAAGAAGCAATACTTGGCTGTACAGACACACAAAAATAATGCAATGGCACACACACACACACACACACACACACACACACACACACACACACACACACACACACACACACTCACACTGTTGTTTTTTCACTGGTAAAAATGTTTATTATTCAAAGATGATTGATATAGAGTTAAACCAGTTCTTTGGCTTGGCCGTTAAACAACAACAAACTAGACTGATGCAGCGACTATGAATATGAGGCTGACTCAGCTCAATATGGGTAATCTGAATATATATTTAAAAAAAAAAAAAAAAAAAAAAAAAAAGAAAAAAAGGAAACATCGAATCGAAAAAACAACAGAACAGGAGGCAGGGGAAGTAGGGGAAGGAATCCCATTGTCAAGTCTGGAGTTTAGCTCCCCTTCCGCCCCTCCCCTACCTCCTCTTATCCCTCCCACCCATACGTTTGACACTTAACAGGTATTCAGTGTAATCACTCTCCTTTCCTCCCAAGCATCAGATACGTCTATATCCCAAAATGGGGCCAGAATAGCTCAGTTGGTAGAGCGCCGTAGTCGTTATCCTGGTGATCCTGGGGTTGCGGGCTCGAATCTTCGGTGGGGGTGTTTCGATACTGGAGATTTCTCCCTCGGAGTGAACATTGGTTCTGACTCCCAGTCCCAAAAGGTCTTTCGAATGAGACCATAAACCGAGGTTCCTGGTGTGAACGTACGCATAACATGTCGCACACACTCAAAATCCCATCACCAACTTTCGGAAGAGAAGACCGGTTTGGCTGTTGGTTTTGGATGACACGTATACACGTACCATGCACCGACAGAACGACAATATGAAAGAAAACCCTAACTGACTGGGACTGACTGATGCAGGAGACAACTGAACGCAGCACCAGCAGGCAGCTCTTCAATCGGCTCTATCGAGGTAGGTAGCCCGTTTTGTATTGAGAGTGCGGGTTGTAAAGCGCTTAGAGCTTGGTCTAGGATAGGCGCAACGTACGTATATTCTTAATGATGATAAATGTTCTAATCGAGCCAAAGGAAATGTCAGCTGTGAACCATCACAACTAAACGCACTTAAAGTGTTAGATTTGCCAGTTTAAGATTATCACGTGAACAAAACCTTCCCTTTTTTTCTGGTAAGGTAAAACCATGACTGAATGTTTCTTCACAACAAAATGTGGGCTTCAGAAGTTTCCTGGTTGGTGATCAACCCTTTGGATAAAACAGAGTTCACAAACTAGCAGCCCCACACAACTCTAAACGCCTTTTGAACCCATCAAAAGTTGTTTTGGAAAGTTCCGGATGTCAAACATAGGCTTAGAGTTGATGGATGACGCAGAATCTATGCAGAAGAATTTATTTCAAACAACGGCTATGACAAAAAAAAAAAAAAAAAAAAAAAAAAAAACTTTCTTTCAAAATTAGCGCACTTGCTTCATGACCCTGTTGTACTAAAATCATCTCTACGACTCAAGGTACCGTGCGTCGTCAAAAAAAAAAAAACAAACAAAAAAAAAGTCACAATTTCGCTCATTTCTGGTCAAGAGTGAACTGTAATATATGACGAACAGAAGCTGACTACCTCAAGGAATGTTATGTAATAGGTTTCTGAGTCGGAAGGGGGGGGGGGGGGGGGGGGGGGGGTGGGAGCATAAACTCCAGTTTGACTGTCTAAACTACAGCCAAAACACCATACCACACAAGTCAGCAACAGAGCGAGGGGGAAAAAAGGGGGGGGGGGGGGGGGGGTGTGAGGGGAGGGGTGTTTGTGGTGATCTCCCTTGGAATGTTGTACCTGAAACATGCGCATGCTCATCAACAGATGGGAGTCGTAACAAAATGGTGGACTGGGCAAATTTATGTCAACGAGTCGGGGAGGGCATCCATACTGCTGACCTTCTGAAGGGAAGCGTCACATCTGTTTTAGGTGGTCTACACACGTGGACACTCTTCGAAAACCGGGACGCTTTGTTGCCACGTTGCCAAGACATGTGCTGCAATGTTTCCTGGGTGGCGTCAAGAGAAACAGAAAGGGAACCAACAGAAGCTAAAACGTAGAGACAAAAAAAAAAAAAAACTTTTCTGAAAACCTGTCCTCAGTGATATTTCATATCTAGAGAGAGCATGGTCATAGCCATGGTCATCGTGCAAGGGCAGATAACTTTATCCAGACAGGGGAGGAGGGGGTCCAGTTTGTGTGTTAAAGGTTTGCAGCGGGCAAACGTTTTGGAGCAGGGATGGAGAGGGCAATGGTGGCTGTACAGGGGAAAAGGGGGAGAGGGGGAGCTGGGGGAGAGGGGGGGGGGGGGGGGGGGGGGGGGGGGGAGGGGAACGGAAGAAGCATCGGCAAGATTCATTATCGGTTAGTGAGTGATGTACATTCACCATTTTAAGTCAAGATATTAACAGATCTGCATCCATGCAAATATGAAGCTTTTTGTTTTAAGATTAGAACGAGTGTTGAGTATTACCTGTTACATGCTTGTTCGATATGATGAAAAGCGTCAGGCGTTTACAAATATAACCAAAATAGTGTTCTGATAATTATTCGCGTACGCGAAAAATACGCTGAGTATATTTCAGTGCACTGGTATATTTGGCTTCTTAAATCAGTAATGAAAACTACCATTATGCTGGCTTTTTTTTTTTTGGGGGGGGGGGGGGGGGGGGGGGGGAGGGGGAGAAGAGAGAATTTTTGGGGGGGGGGGGGGGGGGGGGGATGGGAGAAAGGGATCAGTTACGGTGTTAGGGTTTAGCCATTACCCACCACAAAATGGAGGCTGGGGTACACAAACGGTGCAACGTGGCCCGGTGGCTAGCACACTCGTCTAAGACGCAAGCGACTCCCAGTTCCGTGATACCAGTCTCGCACACGGCGTTTCGTTTCCTTTAAACACATTCTCCACTGAACCTTACGTGAGGATGAGAGTGCCCCTCACTCTTCAGGTTAAAAAAAAAAGGGGGGGTTAAAAATTAAAATTCCCATAACCCATCGGCCGCACGGGCAGTGAACTGTACAGTTTCACTGTGCCCAGGGCACGCCATGATGGGAGGCGGAGCCGATCCTTCTCCTTTGCCCCCTCTAACCTTTCCTGAACTACATCAGCCACCCGTTTACTGTTGGGTGGACGGACAGTGTTTTGGGTGGACGGACAGTGTTTCATAACCGAAAAATCAGACCCCATCTACGGTTCGAATTCACGACCGTCAGCTCCGCAACCAAACGTTCTGACCACTGGACTACAAGCGTCTTCCCGTCTCTAGGAGGAAACAACAATAAACCGAGATCCAACATGTGTAGCATGCACGTTGCTTACGTCCTAGGGATTCGACAGCAACCGTGGTGTTCGCTTTTCCCAGCAATGTTCCCTCTAAAATCTCACGTTGACAGGCAAACAAGCAAGCATAAGAAGACAGCGAACACTTGGTGAGTAGAAACTGACACCGACGGTCACGAAAAACATACATCCGAGGATACATCGCCAGGAATACCAGTCAGACACGTATGCAAGGAGAGCGCCAGGTACAGAAGATAGCCATACATAAGACGTGAAGTGTTCTTGTGTGTTGTTTTGTTTCTAAACTGCGGACGGATGTTCATGAGAAATATATCCGAGGGAAACGCGCCTGGAACTGCCCGATTTTCACCCTACACAGATGATCTCGCCACAGATATTGCAAACATGTCTTGGCAATACGACAAAACCTTTAATCTACTGCGATTATCCTGCCCCACACGTGTCTTTATGTATGACATGCCTTACGAAACACCGCTCAGAATGGCGCCGAGTGTGGCATGGGTTTACAATAATGTTAATGACAATAATAATGGTAGTAGTAGTAGCAGCAGTAGTAGTAGTAGCATTAACAATACTACCACTGATACCATTGCTACTACTACTACTACTACTACTACTACTACTACTACTGCAACTAATGAAACCATATTTCCTGTTATTCTTTTCTGTTACTTGTCCAAACTCATGGTCAGCTTTATATTTTCAAACCAAATACTCAACATCGCCATGTCTAGCGTAAATCCGCTGAATCCACAATTCTGGCACAATATACGCGATGCAAACTGGTCACCTATGAAAGAAAAAAAAATCTTCGCTTACACTGCCTGGGCCATATATATATATATATATATATATATATATATATATATATATATATATATATATATATATATATGCATGAATGGAAAACGAATGACAAAAAAGGACAAGTACACACACACAGTGATCGTTTACATGAATACATGGCGATAAGCACCCAGTCAGTTTTTATTCACTGGCTCTGTCATGGTGGTCATCTAAGGACAGATTAAAAATGCAAATAAATACGGTTTTCATGAAAAAGAAAAGTTGGGCCCGACTGCGAGTAAGATCTACAGTTCTCTCTCTCTCTCTCTCTCTCTGCACAATAATTAAAGTATTCTATTTTCAACAATGTACTTTCACACACACACACACACACACACACACACACAACACACACACACACACACACACACATGCGCGCGCACGCACGCACGCACACACACACTCACTCGCGCGCGCGCGTGCGCGCACACACACAAACACACACACACACACACACAACACAACACAACACGACACAACGCAACACACAACACAACACAACACAACGAATGGAACAATTTAATGACTTTGCAGAAGCAATGCGTTTCACTCGTAGGCCCTCTACAGACTTGTAGGCATAAAACCTCCGGGTCGAAACGCATCAAGTCTGCGTTTTCACGAGTTCGTTCCCTTCGACTGACGGCCTAAGAATCCCAGCTTTCTTCTCTTGCTTCGTCTTCTGCTTGCGGTCACTGGTACTTTTAACTATGCACACAACACGCTAAAAGTTTGCAAACGGATGCAAGAAAATCAACATGCTATTTTAAAACAAGATGCAAAGCATATAAACGTACTCCCAGTTTATACTGAATACGCGTGAGATATTACGGTAAAATAACACATCGGGCATCATCTTTGGCCCATAATGAACATACCTACAAATTTTCAGAAAGATCAGCCCAGCAGTTTTGTCTGGAGCGAGTGGAACACATTTTGACCGCGGACGGACACACACACACACACACACACACACACACACACACACACACACACACAGCATTTCTTCGTTCCCATTCTAAAGTACTCCCTGTTCTATAAGAAGTGGGAGAACAAAAACAAAACATGGTGATACAGGTACGAATCTTGCCATCCATCCATATCTTCCCGACCACAAATCTTCCTCTTTCCATCCCCCCACCCCCCAACTCTCCCCCTAAAAAAAAAATCTGCTCACTCAAGTCACAGCGTTTACTTTTATTGGAAAAAAAAGAAAGAAAGAATTACACTGTCGTAACAGTGCGTAAGACTGAATGTCCAGTATATAAAAAAAAAATTTAATTCGTATGCAAAAAAAAAAAAAAAAAAAAAAAAAAAAAAAAAAAAAAAAAGGAAAAAAGCCAACAAAATAAACATGATCGTTGAATTTTTTTGCTCCGCTGACTTGAGCGTTGTACTCTACTGTTCAGAAGTTCTGATTTTCATTTTCAGCTCAAGGTTGGCTGCATTTTGAATGTATTCATGAATTTATCGTTTCAATAGGGAATAGAAAAGTATACTTCAAACGACAGATTTTTTTTTTTCAAAATGTCTTCACTTGCCGCACTATCTTTTCGTCTGCTATGCCAAGTTCTCGGAAACCTTCGATGATTGGTCACGTGATTCACGTGACCTACGGAAACGACTAGAAAACGACGCTGAGATCGTGGTCGGATAATACAATTGCAACTAGAGCTGCATTCGTCCGTTTCACTTTCCGTCGTGACCTGACTCGCTCCCCAAGATTTTCACCATAAAAAAGAAATAATAGTATAAAAAAAAAGAAACGGCCACGTTGAATAAGCTTATATCTGGTGGAAAGGAGGATGGCCAGTTTAGGGTAGGCGAGGGTGGTGGTGGTTCGGACGGGAACGGGTAGAACAGAAGGTGGGTATGTCAAGAGGATTAACATAAAGGAACAAAGCTGCTCCATGCCCCTCAATCAAGCAGGTCTCCGAGAGGTGGTTCCTTCTGTTTCACGTCCGCGTCATCTTCCATACAATTCAAACAATTAACGTTGCCTAAAGGAACTTGATGTGTCGGAAAGAACATTAAAAAAAAAAAAAAAAAAAACTATGTGCCGCCATTTTTCTACACAACATAAAAATAACTTCGTCTATACATTTTGTTTCTTCATTCACCCACTGACGCTCGCTTGAACAGCGACACGAAAACAGCAACACAACAACAGCAACAGCAACAACGACAACAAACATAACTATGTGCCAATTATCTATCACAATTTCTAACATGGTAGGTAAGCCACTGACATCCAAAACGCGAATAAAACTAGGCTGTGATAAAACACACGAGTCATTTCAACCCAGGGTACAAAAACAAAGATTTTTTTTTTAAATCAAAAAAAAAAAAAAAAAATCATGAAAAACTTCAGAGCGCCACCAAAAATATAAAGACTATACGCGAAAACAGACTCAACAAAACGGCCAGATGGTGTCCACTGTAAATGCTGTTTAGAGTTGTTGTTATTTCACAGGCAAACAGCTACATTATGTGAATTGTAACAATAGTTACAAAAACACACACACACACACACACACACACACACACACACACACACACACACACACACACACACACACACACACACAAGCTCAAAACAAGAACAGGTTTTCTAGAAGGAAAAAACCAGCAAGTCACCCACAAAGGAAGAAAAGAAAATCAAGGTACGATAGTAATAAAAGTTAAAAAAAAATTCAAACAGGAAGAATCGATGACAATGACAGAGAAGAGGAAATTACGGACACAGAATTACCATCAAGTATCAAGAAAGATCCCCTGCATCTCCACGATCCAGCTAAAGGTAAGCAGAGTATGTACGTATACGTATATCCATATTTTTAAGCTATGTGTACCCTGATTCTGTACCATACTTTCCTCCCTCCCTCTCTGTTTGTCTGTCTCTCTCTGTCTCTCTGTGTGAATGTGTGTGAGTGTGTACATGTGTGCGTTTGTTTGTATGTGAGCGTGTGCAAATTATGTGTGTGTGTGTGTGTGTGTGTGTGTGTGTGTGTGTGTGTGTGTGTGTGTGTGTGTGTGTGTGATCAATCTAACACACAAAGAAACAAAACTGCACTATGTCCGGAAATGTCTGAGCCTATCGAGAATCGTGCAGGTGTCCCTAAACGGCTACAATGTCAGGAACAATGTAACACACAAGTACACAAAATTGTACCATTCCCCAAAAGGTCTGAGCCAATCCAGATTGTTAATGCACCAGGTCCCAAAACTTTGACAGTAACAGGAACAATCTAACACTCGAGGAAACAAAATTGCACCACGCCCCAAAAATGTCTGCAGTTACACGAACAATCGAAGACATAAAAAGGAAATTGCATCATGCCTAAAAAAACCTCTGCAATAACAGCAACAAACTAACAATTTTACTGAACACCTTATATCACTAAAACAGCAGCAGCGTATCATTGCGACATAAAATGCAGGCACACACACATCCCTTATTTCAAAAGAAATATCCACAAATTCTACTGGTCCTGGGGTTCACCTTTCTTTGGGCATTGGCAGTGATGATGAAATGCTATGACGACCAGTTTGGGATGCAGTAAAAAGTGAGGCTGGGCGAGGACATAATCAGGTCCATAGCAAACGTTAAAGACCCGGACACCTTTGCAAGCTGAAAAGATCCCAAGTGTCGACTGTCTACTCATACGAAGTCGTCAGATTCTAAGACCGTTGTCAGACGGAGGCGGGGTAGGGATGGGAGTGAGGATGGGGGCATGTTCTTTTCAGATTTCTAATGCGCCCCAAACATGAGTGAACTGGTCAGGTGGAAGGGAAGGTCTCACGACTGTAGAGTTTGTCCACTTGATAACCTCGTGTAACGAAATCACTGGACTCACATACACGTTTCTAAGCACAGGAAGGAGAACAAGAAGGGGAAGGTGGACGGAGGAGTGGGGGTGGGTGGGTGGAGGTAAGTAATACACTCCCTTGTGGTAATGAAAGAGGGGGGTGGAGGGAAAACAGGATGGTGGGTGGGGACGAGAGGGGACATGACAACTGGAAGACGCTCATTCTCTACCATGTCACACGACTGAATCCGCAATGACTTGTTTCTAGGACTCTGTGTGTGTGTGTGTGTGTGTGTGTGTGTGTGTGTGTGTGTGTTAGAACTTTGGACTATAACGGAACATATTATCGTACTCTCTCTCTCTCTCTCATTCCCCCTCCCCCTCTCTCTCCCCCTCCCTCCCCTCTCTCTCACTCGTCTCTCTCTCTCTCTCTCTGTGGAGTAATTCAATTTTCCGTTGGATCTAAGCTTGCTCTCCATGATGTTTACCCTAAAAAAATATACAGTCATACAGTCCATGTTAACTATAGTGTGCAAAGCACGAACCAATAGTAGTGGGAAGGGGAGGGTCACCCGGGGAAGGGGTGTTGAGCAGGGATGGGCAGGAGTGGGAGAAAGATGGGAGAGCCTTTCTAGATCATCAACACGAGGGAACAAAATTTCACCATGCCCCCAAAAACGCTTACAATGACAGGAACAATGTAACACAAAGGGAAACAAAACTGCACCATGTCCCAACAGGTCTGAGCCTGTCCTGATTATCAAACATGAGGAAACAAAAATGCACCATGTCCCAAAACGTTGACAAGAATAGGAACAATCTAACACTCAAGGAAACAACATTGCACCACACCCCAAAATGTCTTCGACAATAACAGGAACAATCTAACACACATGGAAACAAAACTGCAGCATGTCCCCAAACATCTACAATAACAGCAACAAACTAACACAGTCACTGAGCATTATATATCACTAAAAACAACAAAATATCACTGCGACAAAAAAAAAAAAAAAAAAACGCAGGCACAAACATGTCCCTTACTTAAAAGGAAATGTCCACAAGTTCTAATGGTCCTGGGGTTCACCTTTCTTTGGGCATTGGCAGCAGTGATGAAATGCTATGACGACCAGTTTGGGATGCAGTAAAAAGTGAGGCTGGGCGAGGACATAATCAGGTCCATAGCAAACGTTAAAGACCCGGACACCTTTGCAAGCTGAAAAGATCCCAAGTGTCGACTGTCTACTCATACGAAGTCGTCAGATTCTAAGACCACTGTCAGACGGGGGCGAAGTAGGGATGGGAGTGGGGGTAGGGATGGGAGTGGGGGTAGGGGCATGTTCTTTTAAGATTTCTAATGCGCCCCAAACATGAATGAGCTGGTGAGGTGGAAGGGAAGGTCTCACGACTGTAGAGTTTGTCCACTTGATAACCTCGTGTAACGAAATCACTTGACTCACTTGGGGAGTAAGTAGTACACTCTCTTGTGGTAATGAGAGAGAGAGAGAGAGAGAGAGAGAGAGAGAGAGAGAGAGAGGCAGACAGACAGACAGACAGACAGACAGACAGAGACAGAGAGAGAAACAGAGAGAGAAAGAGACAGGGAAAGACAGAAACAGAGACAGACAGAGACAGAATCAGCGAAAGAGGCAATGGTGGGGTGAGGAGGAGAGGGGAGGAGCTGGGGACCAATGACACTCAATTATGCAAATCACACAAAACGGTAGGCCTCCATCGGTCGTAGCTGACCTTGGATAGAGTATATCCGACCTGAGATTAGCTATCTGTCCAGGCTGTCTGCTCGATCCGGGCAGCGTCGCCTGTGGCTGTAGAGACAGATGCGACTGGCAGTCTCTGTCACAGCGCTCACATCTGTATGATGACACTGGTTTGTTGGCCGTCATCCCCTTGGCTCGCTTTTCCGCTGTCCGCTGCAGCGTCTTCGCCAATATGCAGCTGTTTCTTGAGAGTGCTAAGTCTGTCTGTCTGTCTGTCTGTCTGTCTTTTGCTTTATAACTTTTTTTTTTTTTGGGGGGGGGGGGGGGGGGGGGCGTTGAAGGACCTCGTGAAATATAGATCAATAGCGTGGAGTTGAATGATTTTTGTTTGGTTTTTGTAGAAAGTCTGGTATCAGTTTTTCTTTCATCTACATTTTGTAAGTATTACAAATGGTGAAACAAAACTAAATGCATCTGAAATAAAGAGGTACAAGCCATAGCCAAAAAGAATAATAATCTGATGTTGTAGATGGTCAGTCGAAAGCACACGACACATGGACAGCAGATGCATGAGTAATAACAAGTCTTTCTAATCATGTACATCTTTAAATAGTTAACCAACAGGGGGACAACAACAAAGAAACTGATCCTACCGAGTCATCACAACAAAACAGCAAAAATCACAAGACTAGAAAAGGCCAGAAAACCAACGTCACAACGTCACTGGGGGGGGGGGGGGGGGGGGGGGGGGGGGGGGGGGGAATACAATGGAACCAAATTTACCAACATCTTTACAATCCGTCTCGAATTGTATATATCTATTTCCAAGAGTTCAATCATCATTTTTTGGTTGCTGTTCTTTTTTTTTTTTTTAAACTTTTTTGTTTGCTGTTTGTTTTGTTTTGAAGGACCTCAAGCTGGTGAAATATAAATCAATAAAGTTAGCGTTGAATGAATTTTGTTTGGCTTTTGCAGCAAGCCTGGTATTATTTCTTTCTTTCATCTACATTTTGTAAGCATTATAAAAGCTGAAAGATAATATTGTGTGAAAGTGAATATTGTTTGATTTTTGTAACAATGATCGTCCAACCTGCACGAAGACTTGCACCAGTTTTATTCATCTTTTTTTTTTTTAACACAAACTGCTTCCTCATTAGACCAACAGTGCTAGAGCTAGAGTCTATAAAAGGCTTTGTCATCTCTACAAACCGCTTTAATGTTGCATCAGCAATGCATGAGTTATAGTTCTTAAAAAAAAAAAACCCAATAACTATGCCTTGTCTACAAATCACTTCCATATTAAACCTAAATTCCGTCAAAGATCATGGCCACTCTAAAAACCGCCTTCATGTCAGACTCTTTGTGTCAGACTTTGTAGGGCTTATTAGAGGCTTTAACGGGCGTATCAGAGGCTTAAACAGGTTTACCAGAAACTGTAACAGGCTTATCAAAGGCTTTAACAGCCTTACTTGAGGTTGACTTATCTGAGGATTTCACAGGATTATCAGAGGCCTTAACGGACTTACCAGAGGTTTTAACGGTTTATTAGATGCTTTGACGGTTTATTACAGGCTTTAACAGCTTATCAGAGGCTTCAAGAAGCTTATCACAGGCTTTGTCAGGCTTATTAGAGACTTTCGCAGACTTATAAGAGATTTAATCAGGCATATGACAGGCTTTAACAGACTAATCACAGGCTTTTTGCCAGCTTCTCAGAGGCTATAACAGTTTACCAGAGGCTTTAAAAGCTCATCAGAGGCTTTATCATGCTTATCAGAGGCTTCAACAGGCTTATCAGAGGCTTTTAAGCCTTATTAGGTGCCTTGACAGACATATTAGAGGGTTTTCACAACTTATCAGGCGCTTTAGCAGGTGCATTAGAAGCTTTGAAAGGCTTTTTAGAGGCTTTAATAGGCTTAACAAAAGCTTTAACAGCTTATCGTGTGCTTTAACAGTTTTATCAGAGGTTTGAACAGTTTATCGGAGACTTTAACAAGCTTATCAGAGGCTTTAATGGCTGGCTTATGAGAGGCTTAAAAGGCTTATCAGATCTTTTGCGGACGTGTACACAAAGAGAAAGGTCTTGGTGCCCAGCCAGTCTGTGAATGACATGTTGCCTTGCAGGAGCAGCCGGCGCAGTTGCCTCTCTCAGCCGAAGAAGAGGCCTGGCTTGGAACTTACCACTCTAACAGTAACAGTAAAGTGCTCCAACCACTCGGCTACCACCTCTGTCGATACAACACTTCAATTCCCAGTAGCAGCAGTAATGTAGTTTAGAGGTTTAGGGTCTCCGAAATAAACTTTGAATTAACAGCAACAATGACAACGACCGAAAAGTGTCTGTTATTGCTGAACTTTAAATGGAAATTCTAAACTACGTCTGAAACTTATGCATCTCTGTCTTTGACTTGCAAAGAATACAGACCTGAAGATTTGAAAAGACTGATGCATGCCTACAGGGCCGTGAGTTTTGTTTTTTTTTTTTTTTTTTTTTTTTTTTTTTCTTCTCCCGCCTAGACCTATGTACTGTGTTTGGAAACTGAGACACTGGCACATTGCTAATGCCGACAGATAGGGAGCAAAGTCTGCAGAACAAAGGCTACCAGTCACAGAGATTTCCTGGCCTCTTCAAATCACAATTGGCCCTTCACTGCGATCACATCCATAGATCAATAGCTCATATTTGAATATACAGCGACAAATAGTCTTCCACAAAAAAAGTGAGTATTTACAGAGTTAAAGCTTTTATGAGTATGTACAGGATTTAAAGCTTTCAGGTATATGTTTTATGAAAGTACAAAAGTAGCAAAACTCGCTTTTTTTTTTGGTTTGGTGGCGCAGACATCTCCAAGTACACGAAAACACCAAAACCCCCACACGCATTCAGACCCACATAAACTCTGTTTAGGCTCCTGCCTGTGACAAAATATAGGCTCCATCTGGACAAATTCTCAGTATTACGTCAAAAACGCGGATAATGTATGACCGTTATCAAGATTGAAGTACACCCCTTAGGTGTGGGTAGGTAAAGGATCAAGCAGCCTTCAGAAGAGAAAGTTTGAAACAAACTCAGTGCTGGAGTAAGTTTACACTATTGGTCACTGAGCAGCTTTAAGAAGAGAAAGTTTGAAAACAAATTCAAGGCGGGGAGTAATTTTAAACTATTGGTCACTGAACAGCTTTAAGAAGAGATTGTTTGAAAACAAACTCAACGTTAGATTAATTTCAGACCATTGGTCACTAAGCAGCCTTAAGAACAGAATGTTTGAAAACAAACTCAATGTTAGGTTAATTTCAAACTAGCATTAAGACGAGAAAGTTTGAAAACAAACTCAATGTTAGGTTAATTTCAAACTACTGGTCACTAAGCAGCGTAAGAAGCGAATGTTTGAAAACAAACTCAATGCCAGATTAATTTCAAACTACTGGTCACTAAGTAGAGTTAAGAAGACAATGTTTTAAAACAAACTCTACGTTAGGTTAATTTCAAACTATTGGCCACCAATCAGCCTTAAGATGAGTAATATTAAAAACGAAATCAGTGTTAGATTAATTTCAAACCATTGGTCATTAAGCGGCCTTAAGAAAGCAATGTTTAAAAACAAATTCAATGTTCTGATTAATTTCAAACTATTGGTCACTGGTCAGACTTGGCCGCCATGGGAGAATATGATGTGTTTTGTTCAGCCATTTCTGCCACGATTAAAGTGATAACGTAAGGTTCGGAAAAAAAATCGAATAATAACTAAACACAAATTTAGCCGATTATGTTATATTGTGGCTAACTGGACCTTCAGTATATGTTCTGTTTTTCAGTCACCGACAGACTTTTAAATAATACTGAGAAGAACCGTGGATCAAAAAAAAAAAAAAATGGGTTCCTGATTCCATGACTGTCTGTACTGTTAATAATTCAATACAGACGAGATCACAGTGTCCGAGGGACTAAAAACGTTTCCTTTTTAACGGAATTCTCTGAACTTGATTGAAAAAAAAAAATATATCAGTCTTATAAATCGCGCATTGCATGGTGAGTGGAAGTCTGGCAGTGCCATTTGAATCATTCCTAACTGGATCAACACAGCACCCGGATAAAACCTTACATGGTGAGTGGGAAGTCTGGCAGTGTCATTTGAGTCATTCCTAAGATCAACACAGCACCCGGATAAAACCTTACAAAAAGTTTGGTAAGAGCCCAACTGATTCTGCATCCAAAAAAGGTACATGTTAAATCTGCATTCGCTTCTGAAACAAATAAACAAGACACAATACATAGTACTCTATACTGTAAATGCATAAATAACTAAATTTTCACGCATTAAATTTTATTTAGGACAAAAGACAAAAAACAAAAGTCCCTCGACAAGGAAAGCTTTAAAAAAAAGGAATGGGAAGGGGGGGGGGGGGGGGGGGGGGGGGGGGGGGGGGGGAAGGGGGGGGGGGTAGACAGGGCCTCTTCGAGACTACTGATTTCTTCTGCTGTAGTGTGAGCGTGGTCTTGCTTACTTACATCCCGACTTAACGTCTACGCCCATCAAAAACAAACAAACAAACAAACAAACAAACAAAAACGGCAGACTGAGAGGACTATCCCAGAACAGTGGGCAAGGGGAAACTGGGGAAAGAGCGGGGAATTCTCTAACGCTGTACCAGTAACACCCCCGAACGACAACATGTCACGAAGGGCAGCGGAAACGGCCATGTTACGCGCTGCATGCTCGCAGGATCCAAACTCGCAAGTTTGAAGCTGGTGTTCTACCACTGAGCCACCAGTTATCCGCACAGTCTAGCCTCTGGGTTGTCTTAGAAACAAGAACAGCATTCAGCCCCACCCCCACCCTTCCCGCCTCACCCTCCCACTGGACACGGCTTTTCTTCAGATGTTCAGAATGCCCTGGAGAATGTCGGCTTGGACTTTCACACGGAGAGCTCATATGATATGGACAGAACGAAGAAAACCAACAGAAGCAATGACATCAATTAAAAAAGGTAAATAAATAAAAGAAAAACTGCGGTTTAAGCATCATCAGAAATAATCACTGAAACCATACATAGTCATTCAAGACTTATTTGTGTGAAGACAACAGGACTGCGAGAGATTTTTTGGGGTTAAACTGCCTTTCTTAGGTGAACAGATGTGTTTGGTTGAGAAGAGAGACAGAGAAAAAAAACCCGAAAAAAAATAAAGAAAAAACAAAGACAAAAGACAGTGCTAAAAAGTGTTCCCATAATTTCAGCAGTCTTTGAGCAGCGAGGTATGGGATACTTAAATTTCTCAGGATGCGAATCATTATGAGGGCGGAGCAAGTCTTCTCCCCCATTTACAGCCCCCAGCCTCCTCCCCCCCACACCCACCCCCCACCCTTCTCCATTTTCTCTTGTCTAAAGGGGAACAGATACTCATGTACAGCTAGAGGACTGCGGAGGTGACGTGTTCAAACAAGGGCAACAAATCTGGCAACCTCACTGGACGATCGTGCTTGGTTTTCAGGACTGAATGGTTTATTCTTAGCAAGAAACCCCCCGCCTCTCCACCCTTACCTTCCTTCTTCGAGCAGTTAGAAAAATATTCAAATATATGTAAACTACACCTTTTTCAGAAATAGCGGGGAAAAAAAAAAACGTGTGTGATATTAGAATTACTGCAAACGAAATAACGGGGTGGGAGAGTGGGGAGGGGGTGTGTGTGAGGAGGGAGCTGTCATTTGTTTCAATTATACTCCTCGTTTGGCTAAGTATTGTTCCAACTCCTTGCAAGCCACAGTCAGTTTATTACTCTCTCTGCCCACATATTCGTGTCAACAGCAGTGACAAGACCGCCCGGAAAACCGTCTTACCCTACCGAACTAAGCGCCAAGTTACGTTAACATCCGCATCTTTCCATTCTACAGGCGAACCGCAACAGTAGCAGCGAAAGGTTGCCTGGGAACCCGAAAGTGACTTGGGAATACCTAATCTGACGTGGAGTTTGTCAAAAATACCCATTTTCACTTTTTTTTTTATGATGCACCGAGAAAAGCACGACCGCTTGAGACTAGGAATTGTTGTTTTGCTGAAAAATTGGGTGGAAATCCGAGATTGACGTAATAATCCATGGAATTTTGACAAACAAACTGGCCGTTTCGGCCAGTAATTTGTTGTTTTCTTTTGGATACCATTCATTGTAGAAATCAAAATATGTTGCGTTCCTTCCCCTTCAGTGTTGTTGTAGTGGTTGTTATCTGTTCACGAGACAGAAGCAGTTTTGACCAAAAGACAACTCCTGTCTTGTTTGGTTCATCAAACTACATGCTAAACGGGACTACGTTGCGCGGAGTGATATACATCTCGAAAAGCACCAGTCCAAGTTGAATTCATTTGTCGACCTATCTTTCAAAATGTACAGAAACGACATCGGAAGACTGACAGACAAACAATGAAACAGGGGGACAGAGACAGAGTGCAGACAGTGAAGACAGACAGGAGAGAGAGAGAGAGAGAGAGAGAGAGAGAGAGAGAGAGAGAGAGAGAGAGAGAGAGAGAGAGACAGACAGACAGACAGACAGACAGAGAGAGAGAGAGAGAGAGAGAGAGAGAGAGAGAGACAGACAGACAGAGACAGACAGAGTGAAAATCCACTATAATCCCTTTAACAATGAACATTAACATTATCCTTCCTAAGCAATGAAAGCTGGCACCAAAGCAAAACTTCATCCACTCCACTAAGAAGTAAAAATAGTACAATATCCACAAAACACATCAACATTTTTTACCGTTCAATTCCCCACCCCATCTCCCCCAAAACCCACCCCCACACCCACCTCTAAAACCATCAACAGCTTTTTTTTTAAACTGATAGAATTAACGCACAATACCCCCCACAAAACAGATCAGCAGCTTCGTAAGTGACAGAATTGCCCTACAGCAGTCCTCGATACACATCAAAAGCGTTGAAACTGATCAGATCCCTGGCTCAACGCCCTGAAAACACATCAACAGCTTGGTAATGCACAATATGCGCAAAACACAACAGCTTCTAAACGATCGCAAAAAAAAAGTTAGATCACCTCCGGGGGGGGGGGGGGGGGGGGGGGGGGAGACAGCAACGACAACAAGAAGAAACCAGAATGAAGAGTACTCACAATCGACAACAGGAAAGGGTACCTAAGAAGAACGCAGGTTTCGCCCATTAGGGTTCTCGTGACTTCAGACTGTGGCAACAACCAAAGATGCCTCTTTCACTACCAATGATGACAATGAACCTGTCATGACAATTCCTGACCTTGGTACGAAGATCATGGCAAGACAACAAGAGTCAGGGGGCTGCAGCGCAGCCGGTGGAGAGACGGGGCGAAGGACATCCTCAACCACCGCCCCGACCCTTCCATTCTCACCCCAGTACAAGTCGCACTGACTGCACACGTCAACTGGTGTGAGGAACGTCATCACCGTAAGCGTTCCGCGCTCGTGGTTCGGGGTCACGCACTACAACGGCTTTATGTCTAGGGTCTGTGGAGAACGGGTGACGGCTGTTGGCTAGTATCCAATGATTTCTACACGCGGTGCTCGTTCATGGTATTTACAGGACAGTAATTCTGGCAGCAATAGCAACAGCAGTCTAGAACACGAAACTTCAGCTGGCAAACTGCGATGAAGGAGCATAGGTATAGATGTATGCAAACAGCAGGTATATGCATTTATATAGAGATTGGTCCAAGTCGCCACGTATTCACCGTGTCACTCACGTGCGTTCTCTGTTCATTATTAGCTGTTGGGCAGACGTCTTTTCTTTTTTTTTTTTCAATATCTTGTCTAGAGTCTGCACAAGCTGAGCTCACCCTTTCCTAGCAGGGTTTCTACTTCAATAATGCGGCAAAGGTTTGACCAGCCTGTTTCTTGTTTTGGTTACAAGCCTCTGCAGGTCCATTCTAGTGAGACCCTTATCCTCCCCGTCCACATGAGGACAAAGCTGTCTGTATCCATCAGCTCGGTTCTGACCTCCAATCCCAGTTCACCTCACTGACCACAAAGCACTGATTAATCAACAAAGTCAACTTCAGTCACCGGCAGCACGAAGACATCCATAAAGGTAGTGACGAGACTCGTGGAGACCAAAATGGAAGAGTAATGGAAACGGGGAGTAGCGAACGGACACTGACGTCACGGGGCTCCGTTACTAATAACGTCACTGAATCGACTACCACGTGACGCAAGTTTCAACAGGGGGGAAGGGGGATGGGGAGGGGGGGGGGGGGGGGAGTCTCCCGAAATCACGTGACCGATAAGCGAGAGTGAACGTCACAAAGCGGATCGGTGTGTTTTAACCGACGCGCGACCACAGACATGACGGACACACAGTGCGTGGGAAACCCGAGCTCGATCGTTCCTTCCACAGCGCGGACATTTTGTTTCACACCGACGGTCATCATCAACACCTACAAATAAACGTCACACGGCACGGCGCCTCGTGGTATCAGCCTCGTGGCGGGGGGGGGGGGGGGGGGGGGGGGGGGGGGGGGGGGAATCCCGCTCGATTCTCAACTCAGCCGCCACCAACACCACCACTGTGGCCACCAGCGTTCTCGAAGACGCTCTGCTTGCCTCGGTTCTCCAAAGCCTGGGGGTCCTTGCACGTGCAGGCTTCCCCGCAGGACGGGTCGAAGAGCTTGACCTCGCCACCCCGGGTGCTGTGGCAGCAGTCGCCCCCGTCCCACTGGCAGTACGGGCGGTTGTTGCGGGCGTCGCACCACGTGTCGCTGACGAACTCCTGTCCGACACAAACATCAGAGACGTGCATAAAGTGTGAGGGACGTGCACGTGCACGTGATCTACGCAAATACGTGCGTGCGTGCGTGCAAGCGTGCTGACGCGATAGAGCGCGTACAAAGCATATACACACACACTTTCGAACGCATACATGCATGTCGGCTCGTGTACAGTCTGATCCACACACACACACACACACACACACACACACACACACACACACACACACACACACACACACACACACACACACACACACACACACACACACACACACACACACACAAACACACACAAATATGCACACACACACACAAATATGCACTCAATACACATACACACACGCATTTACACACACATAAACACGTTCAAGTATACGGATGTATGCACCTGCACATTCACAACAATGAATAGGCATATGTATATGAAAAAGTGAATACACGACACACACACACACACACACACACACACACACACACACACACACACACAATGTGCGTGGAGGTGCACAGAAAAATGAATCACATATTTGCCAAACTATACACGCATAACAAAAAAAAAATTAATACGATGAACCTGCGAGAACACACAAGCACATACGCACGCCCATGGATATCATGCATAGGCCTGCGTGCATGCCTACACGTTGAAACTGACAGATGGCCAAACAGACAGGAAAAGAATCTTACACTGAAAGAGTCCCTTAAAGGTGAATAACACCCTATCACGTGACGCCATAATTATGCGGAGGAGTCGAGAAAGTTATAAGCAACGTAATGACACAGTACGCAACAAGTGGTTAGTCTGACAGCATCTTTAATAAGAACGTAACTATTATTACGTATGATCTGCTGTTATTTGAAATGCTCTTGCTTGAAATATGATACCAAAAAAAAAATATCGTGTCTATTTCTTTAAAAAAAAAAAAATTATTAAATGAGTAAAAATGAAAACTAAAGCTGGAAACTAAAATACTCGAAAATAATCTAAATTATTAGAGTTTAGTGTGTTTAACTTCAGAAAAAAAATAATCACTTTTACGCCACACTAGATCCGTTCGAGTGCAACGGATGCATAAAAAGATCAAGCGCAAAATGGTGAACACAAGGAGAGAAAAGGTCATTAGCTAAAGAGTTAACTCAAGGGAGAGAAATAGTAAGTATTGCTGCAATTCAGAAAATCATATTACAAGAAAGTAAGTATATCTGCAACCACACACACACACACACACACACACACAGAAAGAAGGGGGAAGAGAGGGTGGGAGGTAAGGGAGAGAGAAAGTGAGAGATACAGACAGACACTAAAGAGACAGATATACTAAACAGACAGACAGAGTCAGAGACACAGAGGGAGAAACGGAGAACCATGGAGAAGGGACAGAGACGGATACTGAGAGAGAGAGAGAGAGAGAGAGAGAGAGAGAGAGAGAGAGAGAGAGAGACAGCCAGGCAGGCAGACAGGCAAGAACACAGTCGGATACGGGGACAGAGGCTGGCAGATCACCTCGCTGCACTGCTCCACGCACGTCACGTGCTCCAAGGGAGGAACCACTTTCCGGTTCCGGTGCACGTGATGCTGTTGACCACTTGCCACTGCGGGCTCCGCCTCTGGCCCCGCCTCACGTTGAACATGGCCACGTGGTCAGGGGACGAGCAGGACACCCCGCACTGTGCCCCTGGTCACCGAGACACTGACCAGTCACCTGTGTGTCCTCCCCCCTACCCCCCACCCCCCTCCCACCCCACCCACCCCCACAGCCACACCCCACCCCACCCCTACCTTCCTCTGCTCCTGTCTTGGTGTAAAAACACACCTATAATCACGATTAAACGCACTACAAGCGACGACATGCTGAAAGTTTACAGTGCAGCTTCACAAAATTACAGTTCACAACAAACTGATTTAGATGGTTGACTACGCAGATAAAATCGTTTTTTTTTTTTTTTCATAACTTCACAATTCAGTCTTTTATAACGGATATTGTTGTTGTTTTGATGTTGTTGTTTGTTGTTCCTGGTGTGTTGATTTTGTTGATGTTGTTCTCGCTGATTTTGTTGTTGTTATTGTTGTTCTATCATCATCTTCATCATCATCATCATCATCATCATCATTGTCATCAATATTTCTTATCATCATCATCGTCATTCTTCTTATTCTTATTCTTACGACTGATATTATTATTATCATTATAATAATAATAATTATTATTATTATCATTATTATCATCACTATCATCATCATTATTATATTTCATACAGATACTATGCTCGGTTAGAGGCCTAGCTCTTAGCACTTTACAATCCACACTTTCCTTTACACCAGGGGCTGCCTACCCGGGTACAACCGACTGAAGAGCTGTCAGCTGGCACTGCTATATACAGTCATTTTCCGTGTGATTCAATCTAGAATTAGTCACTCGATAAAGTCACTCACTAAATGAAGTTAATGAACATAAAGGATGACAAAAATACAAAAAGGTAGGCTGTCGTACGAAGAATCTTAAGGAAGTGTTTTTGCTGCAGATGATCCTCAAAGATGTTTAGCCTGTAGACTATGTTGTGAAGACCAGTACTTTACCTTATACACGTTAAAAAAAAAAAAAAAAAAAAAAAAAGAAAAAAAAAGAAAAAAAAATCTGCCAGTTTGCTGAAAAACTCTTCCGCAAGTCAGCACTGCAAGAAAACCTTTTAGGGTAACGATTGATTATTCATACAAGATAAGTCAATAGATTCACTTATGGGTGGGTAAATTCAGTCACAAAATTGCTATGAATCGTGTGGAAGTTCACCTAAAGGGAGCTCAATGCAGCAAGCAGATTTACTAAAATCTCTGTGTGGCGAGTATGGTGGGGGTTGTTGGAGTGGAGGGAGGGGGGGGGGGGGGGGGGGATGATCCTCAAGGGGAAAGACTCAAGAGTGTTTTTCTCCATTAAATTTACAGAGCAGTTTGAATATATCAAAATTTCATTCATCTCCACCCTCTCCCTTACTAGTGATGGACGGAAGAACTCTCCGGTACTGGTAATTGAAAGAATTTTTCATTTTCTCTCGGAACCGTTGAAAATACTCAAGTATAGCTCAGGAGCAGCTCCCTTCCGCTTATGCTCTTAAAAGTGCTTTTGCTCTGAGTGACAGACAGAATTAGAATTAAGTTCAAACATGAAATGATGGATGAACAACAAATAACTGACACAAGTTAAGTGCAATTTCACACACCTTTACTTGGTTACAAGAGTAAAATATTCCAATCAATAGATCTTCCATCGAATCAGTCTTTGTTTGGGCTGACGTCTTCCCACGTCATCCCATCATAAAGAGGGGGAATGTTTTGTTAACTTGAGTTGGTGTCCAGCTGATAGATCAAAACTCATCTGGTGTTGGAGGTGTGCAGATACCTCTCCAACTGCTGATAACTGGTCAATTTCTTGTATGCAGGCAGGTTATCAGCTGCTGCTTGGCCACGTGAAAGCTTGATTCTTGATCTTGTGCTGAGCCAGTCGCGCAGAGAGTCTAGGAATCCAGTGGTTCTTTTAGGTTTGTCGGTGAATTTTGACACAGGATCTCGGAGTAGGAGAGATGAACGTTCCCTCTGTGGTATACAACAGTGTCTGACACTGACTGCGATCAGTCTTACAGTCCACGGTGGATCAGTGGTATGAGGAGGCTTGACCTCCCTTTTTTGTCCGCTAAACTACATAGGCGACGAACAAGGGTCTTCTGCTTGCGGCACTTGTCTTAAAGCTGCCTCAGGGAGAATATCATGTCGATCGTCGACCTCGCGGCTCTGAAGCCACACTGTGCCTCGGGGTACACTCGTTCGGCGAATAGCTGCAGCCTGTTGAGGACGACGTGGGCGAAGGCTTTGCCAAACATGCTGAAGAGGGATATTCCGCGATAGTTATTGCAGTCACTGCTGTTCCCTTTGTTCTTTTATGGTGTGATAATGTTTGCATCATGCATGTCCTGGGGTACGGTACCTTCTTCCCAACACTGCAGCAGAAGCTCGTGGAGGTGACTGAGGAGAGAACTCTCCTTGCTGGCTTTAATGACTTCTGCTGAAATGCTGTTAGTACCCAGAGCTTTACCACAAGTCGATGGCCTTGCTGAGTTCCTCAATGGAGGGCGGGACGTCGAGCTCCTCCATGGCAGGGAGGGAGGTGGTGTTCTCAATGGCTGTCTTGGAAACAGTTCCTTCTGGAGAACAGCTCCTGATAGTGCTCCGCCAATCTCTCCATCTGTTTGCTGCTGTCAATGATGACCTCCCCGTTGCAGATTCCAGAGAAGCGACCTTGATGGCGCTAGGGCTGAACGCTTCCTTCTTCCCTTCATACATGGTGCAGATGTTGCAACGGTCGGCGGAAATCTGGGTGCCTGGCACAGGTTCAGCCAGTACTCATTGGCTCATTTACAGACGATCAGCGGGGTCTTCTTGCGAGGTTTACATGTTTCGGCTAATGTCTTTTTTAAAGGCTCTTTCTTTTTATTGTGGAGTGTGGCTCGATTAGCAGTCATGGAAGGCTCTATCTCCATGATTCCTGCTTCAAACCAGTCTTCAGTCTTTCTCACTCTCTTCCTATAAGCGTGAGTGACTTCCCTTGTCTGGCTGCCAGCAAATCGAAACACGCACAGCTCTGGTAAGTTTCGTCTGTCTTTATAAGAAAACTCCCAAAATGCCCGTTGAAGGTCTTGCGTTGAATTTAGAAAATATTCTGAACGCTGCTCTGCGTAACATGACATTATCGTCTTTTGAAATTGATGGCAGAGAAAATCAGACTGTTGTCGTTCTTCGGTTAAAAACGATTGCCGCCATTCCCCTGCCACTCAAGCCCGAGGTCAAAGTGTCGTGTTCAGGAGAAAATGTCCGTCACAGGTTAACAGGGATAGGAGAAGGGTCGAGGAATACAGGAAGCAAAAGGCGATTGAACGTGTATTTACTCTGTCCGGTGTGTTCCTACCAACTCCACCTGGTCTGTCATACAATGCTGACAAAAGTGACATCAACAGTGGAGTTACCAGTGCTGACATCTTTCAGTCTTCTGACCACCATCCCTTAACTGTGTCTCTGCCTGCACCAAGTACACCGTCTGGCAAGGAAGCACACATCGACATGCCACAGTGTGACATCGACAGTGAGTCTGTTGCTGTGGTTCCCAAGTTAGAATTCCAAAATGACACGGATTCAGATCAACAAAGCATTAATGAAGATTAAGTTGAAGACATTTCTAAAGCAGTATGCGAAGACAATTCGTAAGTAATGACAACACATTTTTCAACGGAACACAAAACTGAAGCCCTTGTTACAGATGCAAACCTGTCCATGATAGATATCCGTTGTGATTATAAAGATTCCTCTGACTTTAGGAAGTTAACGACAGCCCATACAGACAATATCACAATGAAAGACATCATGATATGCTTGAAAGAAACAACAAGGAAGATGGATGACTCCTTGTGTACCTTGTAGGAAGAATTGAAAGAACAGCGCAATGCGTAACACAGAGGTTGAAAACCGAAATCTTGGCAGTCCTTCGTGACCGCTGCAGTGTCGCATCGTTATCGTTCAGAAACATCTGAATAATCCGACTGTAACTAATGTTCGGTGTCGATAACTGAATTATCTGTTTTTCCGTGATATGGATTCCTCGTCACGATGAACTTTCCTATTATGTATCGATTATGATTATTTCTCAGTCTCGTTTATGCACATCCCTACCTCCTTCATCTCCCATCTTTGTGAATGGGCTTTGTACAGTTCGCCGCAATAAACCATTCATTCATTCCTGTAAGTGTCTGAGGCGGACTGATAGGTAGCATCGCGGACGTGGTTCCACCGTGATGAAGCACTGTCCATTGGGCAGTCCTCTAGGGTCTTGTCAGTGTCTCTGGTGAAGCGTTCGCGCAGTTCGGGCACTGACGTCATGGCTGTGTTGATTCGAGGACGTCCCTTGTGCTTGGTGCGGTTGATTCACTTGGGCCAAAGACGCATTGCTGTCAACCAGGGAGTGGTCAGTGTCGCAGTCAGCGCTGTGGTAGCTGCGAGTGACGAGCACATGGTTGAGCAAGGATATTCGTGTGATCATTAAGTCCAGCTGATGCCAGTGACGGGATCTGGGGTGCTCAAGTGGCCGCTCAAAGCTCAAGTGGCCGCTGTCCATTCTTATTGAGCTTACCCATGCCGAAGCGGCCGAGGCAGCTGGACCAGAGGCTGTGGTCTGCACCAATCCGGGCGTTGAAGTCCCCAAACAAGAACAGGTGTTCCTTTGCAGGTACCCCTCTGATCTTGGCTTTAGGCTTTTCATAGAATTCACCCCTAGGCTCGGATGTAGACCAGAGTGTGGGGACGTAGACGCTAAGGATTTTGTTGGTCCAGAAGAGGTCGTGAGCTGGAGAGAGAGGATTCGCACCGTGTCTCTGGCAGAGTGACGATGTCGATATTGAACCTCTTCGGCTCGCGGTCGACGATGGCTGTTCTCCTGGCGTCGTCAACTTGCTGGAGGTCATCAGAAAGGCCAGGACACATCATTTTGACATTCCAGGTTGCAAGCCGCTGGGCTAGTAGTTTTGAATTTCTTATTTTCTTGTATTGCCTGGTGCAGGGTTTATAGTCTGCTCTTCGGTCTTCCCCCTGAGCTCCAAGCACCCACTGAAACAGGCAGACTGTGGCGGGTTTGCACCTTGTTGGCTGGGGGCTGCCCAGCTTGAGGCGAGCGGTAGCTGACCAGTGGAACGCCATGGTCTCTCCCAGCGTCGGAGACAACCCGTAGAGCCCGAGCTTACGTCAATACGCTCTGGGCTTATAACTCGTCACTGCTGTCTGTGGTGTTGTTTCTGTCGCTGGGATAACAGCACTGGAGTGAGTTTTTGAGGGCGCAGGCCTGGTGGAGATCGTGGGGTGCCCAATCGCCAGAATCCCCCTCTCGGCTTTGCCTAGAGGATCCCATGGGAAGGACAAGCCAGTACGGTCAAGTGCCAGCGCAGCTGCAGGAGTTGCCGGAAATTGTCACGGTGTGTCAACCGCCATAGGAGCTCCACTCAGGATTTTCTTTCCTTAGCCTCTGACTCTCCCGAGACATCCAGAAGGCAGTGAAGCTATCTTTAACCCATACCCGGGAGACTGGTTCGTGGGTACCAGGGCGTATTCACACGCCCGTGGGCATGCATGCCACACGTCTTGGGGCCAGACTTCATCTGAGTGCCTTGTAGTTTATCCTGAGTGCGTAAGGTCCTAGTTGACGTGTGTCGCCACGAGAAGGCACTATACAGGGCTTGCTGGTGGACAGACTACAGACTGACAGACAAGGACTGATGCATTCTGCTCCCCTTTTCGCAGTGCTACAAGCAGCGGTGCAAGTCAGCGGTGGAGGCTGAAAGCGAGAGGTGACAAGCATGCGGAGACTTCGCAAACACAATAGGCGCATCACACCAACCATTGAGATAGATAGATAGATAGATAGATAGATAGAAAGACAGACAGACAGACAGACAGACAGACAGACAGGTAATACAGACAGAAAGATGTACCCCTCTAATCATCCCAGAATCCTCCTCTCATCCCCCCCAAACCAAACCCACCCTAATCCCCCCCCCACCGTCCTCCCACCCCCTCCACCCCCCCCCGACCCCCCCCCCCCCCCCCCCACCCCCCGACCTCCACCCCCCCCCCCCCCCCCCAGCCCCCCCCCCCCCCCCCCCCCCCCCCCCTAGGACACCCTACCCTTTCCCCCAGTCCCTCTGTATCCATCAGCGCCTAAACCCCAGCCCCTAGGACCATCCTCCCTCCCCCCCCCCCCTCTCCCCCCCTCCCCCCTCCTTCTTTTATTATTACTAAATTCCTCTCTCTCTCCGGGGTTCCCCTCAGCCTGAAGGAGAAACCAATCGGGATCTTCTCCCGGCTCCGGTCTCACTCACCCACAATGGGAGCGGGGGCAGCGGAGAACCAGTCGGTTGAAGTCGTCGGGGTCGGGGCAGAACACGTCATCAAACTGGGGGCAGCGGCGCATGGGCATGTTCCACTGACCGTCGGCGTTGCACGTGACAATCTGCGCTTCCTGGGAAGTCAGCAATAACGTGATAATTCTGAAACCCTCGTCTGAAGGAGGAGGAGGAGGAGGAGGAGGAGGTGGAGGAGGAGGAAGGAAGAAGAAGAAGAAAAAAAAAAAAAAGATGAAGAAGAAGAAGGTGGGGAGGGAGAGGGAAGAGGGGGGGGGGGGGGTGAGGAGAAGAAAATGTTGACGAAATAACAAAACGTAGAAGAAGAACAAGAAAACACAAGACTGAGAAGAAGAACAAAACACACAAAAAAAAGGGCAATTAACACGGCGAAGGAAACAATAAGGGGAAAGAAAGAAAGACGAAGATGAAGAAGAAAAAGCAAAAGAAGACGATGATGATGATGCTGATTAAGCATAGACAGAAGAAGAAAAAGAGTGTGAAAATAGAAGAAGACGCAGACAAAGAGGATGGTGAAGACAAAGAGAATGGTGAAGACAAAGAGGATGTTGAAGACAAAGAGGATGAAGAAGACAAAGAAGCAACCGACACATAAGCAAACGACAACTAAGAAAAAAGAAGATGGGGGGAAAAAGCTGCAGAAGAAGAAGACGAGGAGAAGGAAACAAATAACAACAAGAAAAACAAGACGAAAAGAGCGACAAAAACATGGAACAAAAGAAGAAAATGAAGACGTGAAAGAAGAAGATGATGACTATGAAAGGGTGACTATGCCAAATAAGAAGAGGGGAAAGGGAAAGAGGGGGGACTGGGGGGAAGAAAAATTAGTCCAGAAGCTGACAAAAAAAAAAAAAAAAAAAAAATCTACCACAGCAGCAGCATCAGGGGGGGGGGGGGGGGGGGGGGGAAAGTTTTGGGCTGCAGCAGCAATGCAAGCAGAATGATAATGAGATGATGATGATGATGATGATGATGATGATGATGATGGTGATCACTATAATCATCATCGCCCATCGTCTCTTATGTGCACATCAAGAAAATGAGTACTAGAAATTGGGGGGGGGGGGGGGGGGGGGGGGGGGGGGGATTTTGAGACAGGACATTCATCGCCATGACATAGGAGCTTCCTGATCTGTGTATCTGCCTGTCACATTCGCTGGTCTGGTCTTCAGTTACAAAGTAGAAAAGGTTAACTTGAAGCTTTCTTACTTTTGTGGCATGTCATGCACCATACACAAATCCATGCAAGATGAAGTCTCATATATGCCTGTTGCAGTACTGCCCCCCCCCCCCCCCCCCCCCCCCCTCCCCCCTTCCAAAAACCCACTGATTCAGATTCACTCCATCAAATATTACAGTCCCAGTTGCTCATAATACCCGGATGACTAATACTGAAGACCCAATTACTAATATCTTAGACAATGCTACAAATATTGATCTACATGAAATTACATATATATTACAGATTCAACGGGGGAAGAAAAAGGAATGGACCGGTACTTCGGAGCATAGTTCCTTTACCGCAGTCAATGTTACATACAATTACGTCACATGGCATTGCGTAATGTACGTCAAGTCGGCATAATGCGTCATGAGGTAGAGTGACGTCCTCCGTCAGTCGATTAAAAAAAAAAAAACAATCGAAAATAATATGATAGCGCATGAGTGTGTGCGTATAGTCATGTCGGCTTGATACCTCATAGGGTCATAAGATCGTTATTCATCAGTCAATTAAAAGATTACAAAATAGCAAAGGATGGCTAATATTTAGACCCGGTGTCGTATAATATCTGGGAACCGTGATATCTGGGAACGCGTTCCCAGATTTCCTGAACTACCAATCGTGAAATCTGGGAACTGGTGTGAAATCTGGGAACGTCTCAGAGAATAGACTAAATGTGGCGTTTCCATTCCTCTGTTTTGTGAAAAGTTGCTGAAATTACGCAAAGAAGGCCTCAGAAAGAGAGTACTTTGTGAAAATTATGCCAAGAAATTAATGAAAAAAAGTGACAAGAAGGCCAAAGATCTCAAACTGCACCTAAATAAATTGTTTCCTAGCTTTTCTCGAAAATCCATTCTTTTTTCGCCTTCTTTCTGCCCTCCTGAGCTCTGAAAGACCACGCGTTCCCAAAAAAAAAAGTCTGTGATATCTGGGAAGCTTCCCTGATATCACGTTCCCAGATTTCACGCGACACCGGGTTTAAACGTTACACAGATACAATCAATAAACTTAATGACCCAGCCACTAAAAAATTAAACTCCTTGTTACGGGTATAGGGGCGTTTGTTTTCACCGTCATGACACTTCCCGGTAGTAACCTCCAGATCTTGTATAAACTACGGTAAAACAGTTCTTCCTTATAATACAAAATACTTTTCAAATCTGCTTCACCACCATACTTTGGCACGATCTCGTGCTCCTTTAACGTTTTCTGTCTTTTTTCTGTTCTTTATTTCTTTTAGTTTTATTTTTTTAGCTTTTGTTTTTGTTTTTTTTTTTTCTTTTTTTTCTTTTTCTTTCGATATTTCAGGGCATGTTGACAGAAAAAAAAAACAGACCAGCCTTACACGATTTCGCGCGGAAGTTAGCAAAAGTTATCGCTCTTCGGTTAAAACCTTCGCTATGGTTATCCACCGCAAGTGCAGTTATCGCAGAAGCACTTCGTCTCCAGATTTTTTTTTTTTTTTTTTTTTTTTAATTTTTTTTTTTTTTTTTTGGTCTCGTCAAATACATTGTATTTTGGGTAAACAAGTCTGCCAAAAACATAGTAAACTCAGGTATTCTCAAAGATAGGCGATGTTTACAGGCAAAAAGAAAAAAAAAAATCACGTTGGAAAGCATGTTTCAAATCCAAACTGTATCGCACTGTGGTAGAAATGCACGCAAAGTTTTTTCACTCGCTTTTACATCATTCAAAGGCATTCACACTTTTTTTTTTTTCGTCGGGCTGTAAGTGATCTCCTGAACATATTTTGAAGGGTATGTGTGTAGGACGACCTGATTTTGACGAATTCTGCAAATGTCTTTACGACTGGCTGGCGGATCTACCAAAACAGACCTGTTAAAAAAAAAAAAAGAGAGAGAGAGAGAGAGAGAGAGAGAGAGAGAGAGAGAGAGAGAGAGAGAGAGAGACGGAGAGACGGGATCGATCGAACTTGGCAATCAGGAAAGAGCGACACAAAGCTGTCCACTTACGTCACTTCCGGGACACATCAGGGTGCAGCGGCTGGCCACCTTGACGCCGTCAGTGCAGGAGATGAGGCCGGTGAAGATAGGGTCAAACTTGGGGCACGAGACCCTCTCGCACTGACCTCCAGACCACGTGCCGTTTCCCTCGCAGGTCAAGCGGAACACTCGCCTGCTTTCCCAAAGACTTCAGTGTTACTTCCCAGTCGGCTTGTTTCTGGCCGAGGCTATATTTGGGCTAAACATTGCCATACAACTCCAACCCCCCCCCCCCCCCCCCCCAACCCGCCACGACACAACACACACACACACACACACACGCACACAAGAAACACACAAAGAAACATATATTCACTCAGAGGCACATGTACACACATCCGCGCGCACTTACGTGCATGCATGCACGTATGCACGCACATACACATCCACACATACACACGAGCGCGCGTGCGCACACACACACACACACACACACACACACACATACGTATACACATATGCGCCAGCTCACGCGCATGGAAACACGCACATGCAAGTGGAAAGATGCATACACACAAACACACACACAAACACACGCGCGCGTGCGAACACCCACAAACAACTCAAATTCATGCACACGCACGCACGCACGCAGAAACATATGCACTTGCACATACACACACACACACAAAGAGAGAGAGAGAGAGAGAGAGAGAGAGAGAGAGAGAGAGAGAGGAGAGAGAGGAAATAAATCGGTCATGACTTCATGCGTTGTTGTAAAACGGCCTTGGCTTGCTCACCATTCTGTCCCCTTGTCGCAGCTCCCTCTCCCCTCCTGCCCCTCCCCCCTTCCTCCCCCACCTCTACATCATAAAAATAAACCCACAGCGCATATAGCCCGACGACTCTTCCTACCAATCAGAATATTGCACTATTTTGGTGCATGAGGGACACAATACTGGCTGATCATTAGAAATGATGTCCTTTTTTCACCTCCAGTCCTAAAAGCCGGTATTTTAATTTGGATTGAAGATAAACTGGATTTTTTTTTAATGAAAAGATTCTGAATTAGGTACTAGGTTGCTTAAACCTCGTCTTTGTTTGTTTCACAGTCTTTTTTTTTTTTTTTTTTTTTTTTTTGTTGAAAAGTGAAAAGTAGTACGTGTGTCTGGCTAAACGATTCGCCCACTTGACGATGTTCGGAAATCTGCAAGGGAGGTAATCTGTGCAAGAGCTCGCATTTAACGCGAGTGGCCTCCACCGTTTTCATGGGACAGATGCCGCTGCTGGGCACGGCCAAAGCATTTTGCTCCATCAGTTAGCTGAACAGTTCAATCAATGAGAAAACAAAAACATGGGCGTGAAACGGTGCTTCTGGAAAGCAGACAGTCAATATCCCGATCGTTATCCTAGCATGAAGCTTCAAATCAGACATTGAACTCTCTGGCTCTATTTGCTTGACCCATAAACTGAGAAAAGGTAACTCTGTTTGCAATGGAAAGACAGGGGCGTTATCTTCCCTTGAATTTTTTTTGTAAACCCGGAACTGGTCTATTCTGTAACCTTCCTTGCAATTGGTTAGAAAAGAACGAATCTACTTATAATGGAAAGACGAGCGTTATCTTCCCTTGGTTTTTTTTTTTTTTTTTCTTCCCGGAGCTGATCTGTTCCGTAACCTTTTTAGCGATTGGTTGTAAAAAGAGTCGCTGGAGATCACCTGCTCCTGAACTCACGCACCTGCTGGCTCGTCGCGCTCCTGCCACGTGGTACCCTTTGTGGCAGCGCATCTTGCAGCGGGAGCCCACAGCCAGTCGGCCGGACCGACACCGCTTTTTGCGTATGCGCACGTGCTCCACGTGCAGCGGGGGTGGGCACGTGACCAGACAATGCGCGCGCGGCGTGGACCACAGGCCGTCCTCTTCGCACACTATCCAGTTGTCAGAACCTGCACGAGCGGAAAGTAGAAAGGGGCGGGGGGGGGGGGGGGGGGGGGGGGGGGGGGGGGCGAGAGGGAGGGGAGAAGAGAGACAGGGGGGGGGGGGGGGGGGGGGGTTGTTGGTGGAGACAGTTGATCCTTCGTTCATTTATTTGCTTACATATTTATCGCAAGAGTCAGAACACACACACACACACACACACACACACACACACAGAGTTGAAGTTGCTAGATGCTGTCGAATGCATGGAAGAAACAAAATGACAGTATTAAACACCGAGAATACCATAAAAAATTATTCTTAGTTTCACAACGGTAAAGTCTTGGTTTAAGCCATTTTACATGCACAGTTGCCATTTCTGGTAAACTGCTACAAAACGCTTGCGACACATGCATCAAAATGAATCTTAATTGAGCACATTTTAGCACACAAACACACGCACATGGCAGAGAGAAAGATAGTGAAATCTTCATTGAAAATTGACAAATAAAGAGCAGGAATCTAAAAGAGACAAGCAAAGACTTGCTCAAGTACTACCAATGTCACTGTTTGCTTGTCCCGTTGTCTGCGTCAGTCCAGTTTGTTTTCGCCCGATCTATATAAGTCCCCCGGTTCGAAACGCGTTAAATATATGTTGTTATTTCCAGTTCCTCATCCCCCACCCTCTTTTTTCCCCCTTTTATTATATGGCGGTCTAGTAAGATAATTTTTTTTTCATTCAATAAAAGTTTTTATCTTCTGCGCATGCGCCTGTTTGTCTTCCTTTTCCGCATCTGAAGTATCCACGAAGGTAATTAGAAGGTTTTACGAACCTTTTTTTTTTTTTTTTTTTTTTTTTTTAGGTTAGCGTTAGATTCAGTTCGAAATACGGTTCGGGTAAGTTTAGAGTAGGGTTTGGGCTAGATTAATGACAGCATGAGGTTAGTTCGAATTTTGAACACTATTTATGGATTGTCTGTGAGAAACTGAGCATTTTTTTCCTCTCCAGTCTGCAGAGCAAAGTCTGTGAGTTATCTCAGCACAAAAAAAAAATCATTAACAACTGTCTTCGCATGTTCAACATTTCACTCAACAATTTATCTGGCCCCTGCACTCTTTCCTGACTGCACATTTCTCATGTTGTTGATAATCCTGTCTTGTCTACAAATCGGATCATTAACCACAAGTTCTTGAAAACCATCATCTTCTTCGCTGAACACAAATGTCAGTGTGTTCTCTCTTCATTTTTTTTTTTTTTTAAAATTCATTCAGTCCGTCACGTATTGGTTTGGGCGATGGTCTAGTTCAGAGCCCCCATCCCCACCCCACCTCCACGCCCCCCACCCCCTCCCCACCGCTCCATGAGAGCAACACCAATCAATGACGTTACACAAAAGAGGTCCTCTAAAGTAGAATTTTTATCTATTTCCATGTTTTTCTTTATTCATTCTCTTCTTTGTTTGCCACTACTTCTTTTTGCATTTCATACATTGGTTCGTTTAAATAATTCCTCATCTATCTGCAAGCGCAGGTATTTGCGTGTGTGTGTGTGTGTGTGTGTGTGTGTGTGTGTGTGTGTGTGTGAGTATGAGAGAGAGAGAGAGAGAGAGAGAGAGAGAGAGAGAGAGAAAGCGTGTGCGCGCGCGCGGGCGCTCTCGCGGGCGCGTCTGCGTATGACAATCCTGAAAGAGCTGTGTGGGTCGGCTTGTTTGGAGAACTGAACCAACGTGGCGTAGTCCTAACAGTCGTGGATTCTGGCTGGGTGAGAAGAAAGACGGGGGGGGGGGGGGGGGGGGGGGGGGGGGGTTCCCATCAGTCACCTTCTTGATGGGATTTTTCTGCCCCTTAACGGCTCCTGCCCAGAGCTGAGTTTTCTATGGGCTCCATCGGGAAGACTGGGACCACACAGTGGAGGTTCATCTACTTCAGGGATGCATTTCTGAGAGTGCTGCTCAAATTTTCAAACAAACACCGCATTAGGTCTGTATCTCTCGGCCTGGTGGACGCCGGAGTATGTATGCTATGAAAGTACAGCCCTGTCGTGTGGTCTCACACCAAAATGGAACTCCACAGCTTCGTCTTCATCACCTTCATCCTCATCGATCAGCATAAAAAAAATAAAACTCAAATTCTATAGCCTTTCATACTCTGATGTTGTAGTGACCTCTGTTTCGAATTCTTTCTCTGCGTCCGTGCCCTTGGGGGGAGTTCGCGTCGAGGTAATCGATAGCAGCAGAATTCATGGGGACTGACTTTCGAAAGACGGGATGGCGCCCCTCTGGAAAAGGACGTTCACTCATGACGAGCTCCGCGACTAGGCAATGATGGTCGTCAGCAGGGAGCTTTGTTCGCGTACGTTAGATCAGAACTGGCATCACCGAACACCACTTGAAGCGACTCTGCAGCAGTGCAGTGTCTCCTCTGGTGGGTTGCCTCATGACGACTTGAAGTTGACAGCTTCCTATGGGTTGCCAGTGCCGGGGCTGCCGGATTGAGCTGCGTGGGGTTGGGGGGGGGGGGGTGGGGGGACGGGGGGGGTTTGTCAATGATGTGGCACGGAGGTGAGAGCAAAAAAAATGAATAAATGGCATATGAAAATAAAATAAAAACTAAACGATAATGAAACAGATAAATAAATGATAAAAACGATAAAAAAAAAAATCGCTGCGCATCCAGACCCAGCCGTGCTGCCCACCATCCTCACCATGCAGCGTGGCCGGGGGGGTTGCACTGGAAGGTGCAGTTCTGTCCGAAGCTGGTGCCCCAGGCGCACGTCAGCAGGGCACCGGGCATGGCGGCGCGCCCACACTCCACGGGCACGCAGGCCACGGGCTGAGCGGGCACCCAGTGCCCGCCCCGACACGTCATCTCCATGGTGGGGCTTCGGGGCCGGTACCTGCGGCGAGAAAGGTCGTGGGTGGTTTTAACATCCAGTCTAAGGGAAAAAAAAACAAAAAAGAAGAAAAACTTGTTGGAGTAACTCAGAAAAACAAATAGATAAAAAGAAGAAGAAGAAAAAAAATGTTGGAGTAACTGCCTATCAGTGAATTGATCAACAGGTAAATGATGGTGGTGGTTACTAACCAATCCTGCGAAAGGTTACAAATTCAGTGAATGAAGATCAATAGGTAACTGACTGAACTGATTACTAACCAATCCAGCGAAAGGTTACAGATTCAGTGAATGAAGATCAACAGGTAAACTGACTGGATTGATTGCTAACCAATCCAGCGAAAGGTTACGGATTCAGTGAACCGCGTTGCGCCTCACGTATAGATCTCACAGAAATCGGCTTGACGCGGCACGTCTGTACTGAAAAATATGTACGCGTCGCGCTACGCGACTCGCCGAAGGCCGGAAACTTCCTATGAACAACAGTGACAGAGAAAAAAAAAACACGTTAAGAATCTAGCTTTGGTTCCGTTTTTTTGAGGATCACATTCCGCTTCATCTTCGCTGCCAACAACATCCATTTGTTTTTCAAGAGCTGGGGGGTAAGAAAAGGCTACAGGTTATTAAGGGATTTTTTTTTTTCTTCTAATTATATACTGCTGGTGGGTTTTTTTTTTCACACTATAAATGGTAACTAGTCATTCTGCTTGCAATGGATACTCTTGGTTAACTTTGTGGGTGATGCACTTACATAGAATCCAAGAGGATCCCCGGATCCGCGGCAGTTCGAATCTGTCTTTCTTTGTTTTTCTACTTTGTTCTGTCTTCCCACTATCTCTTGTCTTTAACCCCTCTTGCATTCACTCTTGCCACAGCCGACCGTCTGAGAATTGCCACATATTCTTCTTCTTCTTCTTCTTCTTCTTCGGCGTACGCAGGCTGATACTCCTGCGGACACTCCTTATATGGACAGACAAGTATGAATCCATCAACACCCAATAAAGGGAGTGGAGTTTTGTGTGTACCGTTTTTTTTTTTTTTTTTTTTTTTCGCCATCAAGGCAACCATACTCCATCTTCGGGGAAGATGCATGCTATGTGTAACGTGTCATCTATACCAACGGCCAAACTGGCCTTCTCTTCCGAAAGTTGGTGATGGGATTTTACGTGTGTGCAAGATGTTATGCGTGCGTTCACACACGGAACCTTGGTTTATAGCCTCATTCAAAGGACTTTATGGGAAATGGAGTCAGAACTAATGTTAACTCCGAGGAAAAAAATCCCCCTGTACCGAAACGGCCCAGCGGAGATTCGAACCCGCAACCCTTGGAATACGAGTCCGGCGCTCTACTACCAACTGAGCTATTCCGGTCCCCGCCTCCGCATATTCAAATCGGCCAAAAGGTCGGCTACGTCATCACGTGTCCAGTGAGATTTTCCATCACGTACCAACTCAGCTTTGCCAGACATTCTTTAGGTGATGGTGCGAGTCCCAGTGATTCAGATGTGAAGCAGACGCCCTTCGACTGTGGAAGGGTCATGCCTTCGAAAATTGTCGAATTCGACTCCAGGGCGTGGAGGAGACAGTAGGCATGAGAATTATCACACACCAATTTTTTTTTTTTTTTTTGATTATCTCTTCTCTAAGGGAGAAAAAAAAAAAAACAGAGCACACTTCATACCCTGCAAAATTTTGATCGATGGTGCTTGACCGAGTCCCGTCGCTCATGGATCTATTGGGAGTAGGCCTTGAAATCGATTTCAGTTGTCCCCCTTTGCCCAAGATTTCGCTAACTGAATGTCACAGCCTTGCCTGCCTAATGGCATCGTTTCCATATGAATCAAAAGAGCAAGTTGAAGTCAACCAGCCATGTTTGATTCCCATCTTTATAAAAAAAAAAAAAGTTATGTATAGTAGTTACTCCCCTTTGCATGAAGCTGACCATTTCGCAGAGCATGCAAGGCGATTCTTTTAATCCTTTAACCTGGAATCGATGAGTTACACGTGACCCCACGATCTGGGGCAGCGAACTAAATCACAGTTTAATTCAGAATAATGGACAAGGATCACACAGGTAGTAGCTGAGACCGCGTGACGAAGACGAACTCGGTACCTGAACTAAAACTTCGTCCAGTTAAAATCGCATTGCACTCCGGTCAGGTCATACCGTACAGACCCTAATCAACCCACGACATCAACGTCCCTGTCCCCGTCATTCTCCCGCCCGGCCCAATCCCCCAACCTTGACCTCTTCACGACCTTTACCCTTTGACGCAGGTCACTCGGCACACGTCTCCCTCCGCCTGCCCCGTGCAGAGTGCTGTCCCATGCGGGACCGTCGGGGGCCGACAGGGGGCGCGCTGGCAGTTCTGCGTCAGACAGACGCCCGTGTGCGGGTTGTAGACCTCCTGGGCGCCGCACGAGGCCAAGGTCACCGGGTCCAGGTAACGGTAGGACCGCACGCGCACCGCAGCGATGCTGATGTTGGCCGATTGGAAAGACAGCCGCACCCCTGTAACCCGAGCCTTCGTGAGGGATTTGTGACCTTTGTGCCTGGGTGGGTGGAGGGCGGGAGGAGGGCGGGAGGTGGAGGTGGAGGTGGGGGGTGGAGGTGGGGGGCGGGGAGGGTGGTGGATGGGGGGGGGGGGGGGGGGGGGGGAGAAGAAGTGTGGAGCAGGGGAGAGGACACAAAAAAAGATTGATGGAATAACAGACAGAACGAGATATTCGCCGATTTAACACAAAAGGGAAAAAAACAAGAAAAAAAAAAAAAAAAAAAGAAAGAAAGAAAGAAAGAAAAAAAAAACACATGGGACAGTAAGGAGAGAGGGTGGGGGCTGGGGTTGTACGTTATACAACACGATATTTTTAACAAAGAAAAAAAAACCAACAAAGTTTTAAATGAAAGAATGCAATACTAAGCAGCTACGCTTCCCCCCTTGCCCCCCCCCCTCCTCCTCACTACACACACACTTAACACCGTTGTAATGTAGAATACATATGTCATATTTGTCTGCAAGTTAGAAAAAAATGACAAACAGACTGACATCGTGAGCTGTCTTTCAGGACATATTTTCTGTACATTGGCAGCCCATGTTTCCAAGCATCGTAAAGAGTAACGTCCCTTGATAGGCCCAAGACAAGATCATTTTCATTGCGTAGTTCTGTCGAGGGCAGAACTGAAAACTTGCTTCTGTACCCAAAGTGAAAACTCAGGCTATTCTTCGGTCAGCTTTGGTGCAAGAACTGCACCGATTTTTTTTTTTTTTTTTTTTTTTTTTTTTTTTGCCACACGGAAAAGGGACCGGAGAAGGGATAGGATAGTGGTGGTGGCGGTGGTGGCAGTGGTGGTACTAGTAATGGTGATATTGCTGGTGGTGTGCATGCATACGTGTGTGTGTGTTTGTGTGTGTGTGTGTGTGTGTGTGTGTGTGTGCGCGCGCGCGCGTGCGTGTGTGTGCAAGTGTGCGTGCGTGCGTGCGTGTATGTATGTGTGTGTGTGTGTGTGTGTGTGTGTGTGTGAGAGAGAGAGAGAGAGAGAGAGAGAGAGAGAGAGAGAGAGAGAGAGTGTGTGTGTGTGTGTGTATAGGCGCCGACAATTCATGTTTCTTGCCTCTCCCAATCCGCCGCGGGGGCAGAAAACAACTAAAGTAACTGTCTCTGCCAGTCTGTATCGAACTTTTATTAGTAACGACATTCAGCAGGTAGAAATCACTGGAAGCATTTAGCGTATTTGACAGTACATGCTCCTGGAACTGACACACAATTCAACAAGGTCTGAAAAAGAAAAGAAAAAAAATCAAGATGCATAAAACTGAACGTGATTCCGGTAGTTAGGTGGATGCAGTGGGTGGAGGGTATGTGTGTGTTTGTACGTGTGTTTTATCGCATAGTTTGGGTTATGTTAGTTCGTGGTGTCCGTATATTAAACAATGCGCTTGCAAGCGCGCGCGCGCGTGTGTGTGAATGTGTGTGTGTGTGCGTGTGTGTGTGTGTGTGTGTGTGCGTGTGTGCGTGTATGTATGTGTGTATGTGTGTGTCTATGCGCGCGTGCGTGCGTGCGTGCGTGCGCACGCGCGTGCGTGTGTGTTGCTGTTTTGTTTTACGTGATATTAGACGAAAAAAAAATCGGGGCCAGGGAAAAAAAAGGTTAACACAACGAGTCAAAAAAAGTAACTTATCTACAGCTATAACACAAACCTGGAAATTCCACTTAATCAAAGCTTTAAAAAAAAAAAAAAAAAAAAAAACAAGAAAAAAAACGAAATACGTAACTCATCTGTCTCATCTCACTACTGACTTTTATCTATTAGAAAGTATGTGTGTGTATGTGTGTGTGTGTGTGTGTGTGTGTGTGTGTGTGTGTGTGTGTGTGTGTGTGTGTGTGTGTGTGTGTGCGCGCACCCGTGCGTGCTGGCGCCAACCAACCAACCAGCCCAGCCAACCAACCAGCCCAGCCAACTAACCAACCAACCCTGCCAACCAACCAACCAGCCCTGCCAACCAACCAACCAGTCCAGCCAACGAACCAGCCCAGCCTGCCAACCAACCTACCAGCCCAGCCAGCGAACCAACCAACCCAGCCAACCCACCAGCCCAGCCAGCCACCCACCTCGTGTCTTGTAAAACGGCGTGCTCAGGTCGTGGAAGACGGTGACGTACAGCTGCGTCTTCTGGCAGTCCACCACCAGGGCTTCCGGCGCCAGCAGCTCCGTGGAGTTATCCTCCCTGATCAGCCTCACGCTCAGCGTCTTGGGGGCGGGGTCAGCCTCGGTTCGGCCGTCGGCGGCCACGTGCACGATCACGGCGGTAGCCACCACGGGCCGCGCGCGAAGTAAAACTGCCGTGACATGGGAAGAAGTAGGATACGTGACGAGTATGACAGGGACGATGATGATGGTGAAGATGATGACGACGATGATGATGGTGATGATGATGACGATGATAATGATGATGATGATGGTGATGATGATGATGATGATGATGATGATGATGATGATGATGATGATGATGATGACGACGACGACGACAACGACGACGACAATGGTGAATGATGGTGTTGATTGCTGCTGCTGCTGCTGCTGCTGCTGCTGCTGATGATGATGATGGATGATGATGATGACGACGACAACGACAACGACAACGACATCGACGGTGATGATGATGATGATGATGAGGATGATGATGAGGATGTTGATGATGATGATGATTGTGGTGACGACAAAGACGACGCAACGACAACGACGAGGTCGACGACAATGATGTTGATGATGAAGACGCCGACGACAATGACAACAACGACGACGACGACGACGACAAACGACGATGATGATGATGATGATGATGATGATGATGATGATGACGACGACGACGGGACAGACATAATCACGTCGGGTGCACTTTACATGCCGCCAAGAAATAGTTTAGGAGGGTATTTGATATATCATAATCATTCTAATTAAAAGTGTAGACGTATCATGATCGAAGACACATCAAAACTCCCACTTTTTCACAGTAACATACTATCCATGATTATGAGCATCATGAAACTTAGAAATGTCACGCCACACAGCACCGACACAAAAAAAAAAAAACGTATTTTTCACCAGAACGACCTACCATAGATAAATATAAGCACACCAGGGGAAAAAACTACAATGTATTTTTCACGTCACGTACAGTTTTTTTTTTTTCTGATATTGGCTTTTCAGGATACCTCCTGCCAGGGCGACAACTTACGGACAATGGCTTTTTTCCCCTCAAAACCCCAGAGCCATTGAACAAACTCCCTGACAACAACCTCTGAGGTTCTGACTGCTTCATCTCTTCCAAACCTGGGCAAGAAGACTGCTTGTGGCATGTCCATCTAAACAGTATGTACTTTTTGCTTTTGCTTTTGGGTTACAGCCCGGGGATTTCAGATAAGAAGAGGACCAGAACCCGGAAGGCAACGGCAGAGGCAGCCGAAAAGAGTTCCAACTGGACCTGGTCGAGGAGGAACAAAAGTGAACTCCATAAGGCTTAAATTTCCCAACTTAAAAAACCGGTGACCCGTAAGCAGTGTGGTAACATATCCGTCTGAAAAAAGGCATGCCTTGAGACGCCCGCCCATCCAAAAGTTGCGGGTTCGAATCCCGGCAGCGCCAGGGAAGAAAAACTGGCAGTAGAAGAGCATCTGGGAGGCATGACCTGAGTTTTTGATGTGGCCAGCCCTCTTTGAGTGTAAGGAATTTCAAGGCCGAAACACTTGTCTGAGGGGGGGGGGGGGGGGGTTCTTCTCTGATAACCTTCTGCTGTCAGGCTGTCCCTAGAGTTTTTTCCTACATCTGTGATTATCTGGGTGTGCACGTATGAAATATATACACTACGGTAGAGAAATGTGTATAGGGGGTTGTGAGTTTCTTTCTTTTGTGTGTTGTGTGTTTTCCATATACAGTTTGATGGGTGCATTTTGGCGTGTGTCTATTGATGTGATGTAATAGTGATGTAATGTTTTTTTTGTAGAATATTCTGTGAATTCTCTGTTGTTACTGTTTGTAAAGGACATAAGGCGGTTTTCTGTATAGTGTGCTATGTAGGTATTCATCATCATCGTCATCATCATCATCATCATCATCATCATCATCATGTTCATCGTCATCGTTATCACTATTATTATTATCATCATTATTATTATTAACTCTTTATTAATATTGTTGTCGTTTTTATCATCATTATTATAATTATTATTGTTTGTTGTTGTTGTTGTAGTTGTCATCATTATCATCAGCATCATCATCATTAGTAGTAGTAGTATCGTTATTATTATGATCATTATAATAATTGTTATTGCTGTTGTAGTTGTCTTCATTATCATCAGCATTATCATTATTAGTAATAGTAGTATCAGTATAATCATCATCATTATAACAGTTATTGTTATTATTTATTATCATTGATCAGAACGGCCAACCATAGGTACAGCTCCAAACTGACCTCAATCCAGAAGTTGTCGGGGTCAAACTTAGCGCCGCAGGGTACCATGATGAGCGCGGATCCACAATAGGCCCACAGTGCTGCGTAAAACAACAATGGCATCCAGTCAAGTCACGTTGCCTACAGACCTGGATGGGTTAG
>JADBJO010001507.1:205000-220000 GCA_016801955.1 Conus betulinus
CTCTGCGGAAAGAAAGAAAAGAAAGAAAGAAAGAAAGAAAGAAAGAAAGAAAGGTCTCATTCTTTCATACTCACTTTTTCTCATTTTCCTGTCATATCATTTAGTAGCTATCTGTAGCTTTTCGAAAACAGAACGTTCTATGACTTTTAAGACGGTTTTCAACGTTTCAAAACTTCGATTCTTTTCGGAAATCATTTGTGAAGGGTTGAGTTTTTATTTATTTTATAAAGCATTTTTTTTTTCAATCCTGCTATGAAATATTATCAATTATCAATGGGTTTACGAAAAACAAAGTGGGCTTTTAAAAAAAAGACTTTACATTCTGTTATTTTTTCACCAGTTCGTAAACACAGTTTATAGGTTAAGCCAGCACACACACACACACACACACACACACACACACACACACACACACACACAATTAGGTAAACGTATTCCCCCATAACCTCAGCGGGGCAGCTAAGCGTTTTGGGACGTCAGTTTCTCCTCTCCTGAGGAGACAGTATTATGAGAACGTCGCCTATCTCCTCTGCCTTCTTGCTGTACCTTCTGCTTGTCCCTACAGAGAGTAGAGGAATCCCATTGCCCAGCTGCGTGGACTAGGGATGGTATGGTGATGGTGGTGGTGTGTTCTATCGAGGACGTCAATCTGGTAACCGCTCTTGATCGAGCTGAATACCTTGGCTTTCAGGTGAAAAAACAAAGTTTCAACTATGTCAGTTTTTCAGACCTCCTACTAGACAATATTATCCTCATTTATATCCCAGCTTCCTCCCTTCTCTCTCCTTCCTCCCCCACCCCCAATTCCTTTCTCTGCATCCACTCCCCCCCCCCCATAAAAAAAAAAAAATGGGGGTAGAACTGGTTAGGATAAACAGATGTTCTGTCTTTCCTTTATCAATGATTATCAACGAGGATATCGACGATGATGTGATGGTACAGAGTTCCCACTAGATTTCCTACTGAGCCGCTGCTACTGCTGATCGCTGCTGCAGATGAAGGTGATGATAACGATGATACTGATAATGATGATGATGATCATGATGAAGATGATGATAATGAGGAGGAGGATATGACGATGATGCTCATAATGATGATGATGATGATGATGATGATGATGATGACAATGGTGACGACGATAACGATGCCGATGACGATGACGATAATGATGATGTGAACCTTACATTATCATGCCAATCACCCAGACATGCCCCCCTCCTCCCAAACCACGCCCACGATCCCTGTCCCCTCCCCCGCCCCCCCCCCCCCCCCCCCCCCCCGTCCTCCACCTCCCAACTCCCTTTCGTCCTTCCCCCTCTCCCGCCTCCCCCCCACTACTCCCGCCTCCCCCCCCCCCCCCCCCCCCCCGTCTCCCTCCCCCACTGCCCTTACACACACACACACACACACACACACACACACACACACACACACACACCACACACACACAACACACACACACACACACACACACACACACACACACACTGACCGGTCAGTGAACTGGGTGCTGTTGGACAGGCGGAAGGGCTGCCCCCCGGGATGGGGCTGACGGTAGAGACGGTAGGTGACGGGCAGGCAGGCCTGACAGCTGGGGTGGCGGGGCGGGGACACCCACCCGCAGGGCGTCGATGGCCGTGAAGGGGGTCCGCGTGTAGACCTGAACCTGAACACACCAGCAGAGGACTTGGCGATGACTTTACGGTTCTGTGCAGTGCAGTGTTTTTTGCTCTGAACGATCCAAGTATTCTTCTTTCTTTCTTTCTGCGTACGCAGGCTGATACTCCTGCGAACACTGCCTATATAGATATGCAATGGAGTTTTGTGTGTATGACCGTTTTCTTTTTATCCCGCCATTAAGGCAGCCATACTCCATCTTCGGGGAAGGTGAATGCTATGTGTAACGTGTCATCCATACCAACCTGGCATTCTCTTCCGAAAGTTGGTGATGGCATTTTACGTGTGTGCAAGATGTTATGCGTGCATTCACACACGGAACCTCGGTTTATAGTCTCATTCGGAGGACTGTTTGGGGAACGGAGTCAAAGCCAATGTTAACTCCGAGGGAAAAGTCCCCCTGTACCGAAATTCGAAACCGCAACCCCAGGATCACGAGTCCGGCGCTCTACCAACTGAGCTGTTCCGGCCCCCCGATCTAAGTATAAAACTTATTCCATCTAAATATTACACCGAACCATGTAATTTCAAGCTAATTTTCAAGCTAATTCTCTTATCATCGACAAGGAATGAGAATGCACTTTTGAATTTAGCCATGTATATTTATGAAGTAAATAAGAGAATTGGGACAGTAGTGCCTGGATGTACTCTGCTTTTTGTAACATTTCTACACTTTTCATGATTTCATTTTGTTACGTATTAGGAATGTTGTATGATGCATGTATGAAACCCCCTTCAGTATGAGGCTGTGGGCCTTAAACTGAATAAAACATTCGCATTCGCATTCACATTTGCACAGTGCATGGTATAGACTTGAACCTTAGCACACCAGCACAGAAGACTTAGCGATAACTTTCAGGTTCTGCACAGTGCAGGGTGTAACTAGCCTCCTAGCCGAATAGGTGCAGCCCCCTTTTTTTCAGGGCAGTAACAAAGTCATTCATTGTCTTGCCTATTGGCCGTCTCTAGGGGTAGAGCGCAGTGACAGACAGTAAGGAAAAACCCGCGGACCGCAGGGAACGTCCCGTTGACAGCGGGAAAGACTGTAACCCGGGGATCTCTTCACACAGCGCTTAAGACCTCATGGCGAAAGCTCGACCGTGTCTGGAGATGTACTGTCTTCACCTATCAGCGTCACAGCAACGAGTGAGGCTGCGAGATGCACATGGTATCTGCTTGACAGTGGCGTTTTTCGCCGATAGGCTCTGCAGTCATCATGAAAATGTGGGCTGGTATACCCATGGGAGCGCTCCCGTGGGGGTTTCGTCGTGCCACATCCAGAGGCCACTACACAATGGCATCTAGCAGAGAGCAAATTATGCCCCTTGACATAATGGAATGCACTGTGCGTATCTGCACCTTATGTGAACACGGCGCAACTTCCAAGGAGCATGATTGCTCCCAGCTGGTTCGTTCGGCAGCTGCGGACAGTACTTATGTAGGTCCCAAGGTTCCATCCGCACCTTTGGGTTTGTTTTTTGTTGTTGTTGTTGTTTTAATTATTACTGTGATTTTTTTTTGGTTCTGCACAGACCCGGGTGTAGTCGGCCCCCAAGCAAATGTGTACAGCCCTTTACTAGGGCAGACACTAAGTAGGAAAGAAAACTCCTGGAGTAGGAAAAAGAATGCAAGCAACAAAGAGCAACATGTTATCTACTGTACCATAACTCATTACCTAGTTGCTGAACTACTGACGTCCTTAACGCAACCGTTTTGCGCCCACTTTGAGTAGATACGAGACTGTTTGTTCTTCGTTTTCATTGTCTTCTATGCTGTTTGGCTTGCTTGCCTGAAGAAGACCAAAGAGGTCGAAACGCGTAGTAATTTTTTTCTTACCTTCGATAGTACAGTAATTTTTCTTTTCAAGTTTCTTTATCTGTAATGACGATAAAATTATTCTGGGCTGGGGGCATCCGCCAATCTGTTTGATGTGTCAGTCCCAGGTTATAAAAAGGAAATGAGAAGAAAGAGAGTTGTAATCATGTAGAAAAAGAATGAAAAACATAACAATGCCATGACAATATAGTAATCAAAAAGTCCATACTGACAGGCGGATACTGCACAATGCGCTAGCCAGTGTCTGTTCTGGACAATATGTGCAGTACCGCTACTGAGCGACCATTTCAGAATAGAATAGCTTGCATGTAACAGACTGGAGTAAGAGGAGAAATGGGTGCAAATATTTGTGGGAATGGACCACAAAGGAAGAACTGACAATAATTCGATTCGTGTTGTTTAAAGTGTAGTAGCTCAGAACAGGCCTTGAACAGGCTGCACACCACAAATTAATGCGCCAAAAAACAAAATCATGGATATGTGTTGGTTAATACCTCAGTAAAATCATTCCCTAAAAACCCAATATGGCGGATGCTTATCTTGGTTTCCATGGCAACGGTAAAAAAAAGGTTGACTTGTAGGCCTATTTAAGGATTCATAGTAGTATCAGTTCAAGTTTTTAAAAAATGTCTTACTTCCTATATTCTGAAAATTAGATTTTGCTGCCTCCTATTGCCTTAATTTAAGCAGTTGAGTATTTCTAGCAATTAGATTGTTTTGAGAATATTTGTATTGTATCTGAACGTTGATTCTCCTCATTTTCTTTCATAACTATGTCAATCAAGGTACAAACCAGGTGGTTCCAAGCAGTCGCATTAAAATCAAAAGGAACGGAACTATTTTGGGGAGACCACCTGGCGCAAAGATAGAGTCACGGGTGAGTGCAAAGGCCTGAACCGAGTCGTCAACCGAGGGGAAGGTCATGTATTTGAAGACTGTGTATTATTTCATCGTGTGAAAACACGCCCCAAACAAGGGAAATATTTGGTGGGGAGTTGTTCTTTTGCTCGATTACCGTTTAACATTCAATGCTGTCTCAGACTTGTGGTAGGCCTCAGAACGCTAACATGAATCATATATAGTGTTTTTAGTGCAAAATCCTAATTGTGGCACATGGCCACAATAGTAAAGAAACAGAGAAAACAAAATGCTTTGAAGGCAGAGTCAAAGAGAACGGGGGAAAAAAATGGAGAAACTGCAACCAGAGAGTTATCAAACGGTGGAGATGGAATCTATTCTGAAAGATATTCACACCCCACACCACCTCCACGCCCCCACTATCCCACATCGCCATGGGAGAAGACTGTGGCTGAAGACTGAAAAGGAACCAGATTTATTCCCCTTGGATCTCTCTCTTCGGGGGCTTGGAGATCTCGATGGGATGTCGTGTTTCAAGAGGCTGTTCATGTCAATATAGTGTAAGTTACATAGCGATCGAAACAAACCAAAAAGCACAAGAAGAATAGAAAACAAAATTTCAGAGAAGAAACATTTAGCAAATTCTTTCGGCTTGTGACCAAGCAAGCTAAATCAGCCCTTTCATTGACAAAATTTTTTTCAAATAACACGCCTTTCAGCAGGGTTTTTTTTCCCCCTCATCCTTTCCTGAAAAGCATTACACAAATGGAAACAGATCACTGTGATGCTGTAACCACTAAGCATGTTGTTAATATATTCTAATAAGAAGAGTGTTCCATGTATTGGCCGCACTCCTGGTGAGGATACTGAGCCTCTCCTCCCCAATGCCGCCTTCGCCCTCCTTCCCCCCTGCACCTTCTCGTTGATACAAAAACGATTGGAGACGAGATTTACATCCCTTCCCCTCTTGCCCTTTCTGCAAACTTTTGGGAGAGGAATCACCCCACCTTTCCCTTTCCTTCGCTTTTACAACATTTTGGTAAGGAGAGTTCTTCCCCCCCCCCCCCCCCCCCCCATGAAACACGCACGCGCGCGCGCACACACGCACACAGCCATACAGACACTCATTAACACACACACACGCACGCGCGCGCGCACACACACATACACACGCACTACACACACACACTCTCTCTCTCTCACGCTTGCAAGTTTCCAAGTTGCACATGCATCACAACAAGAAAAACAAATACAGAAATGGGGAAACTGTGCCAAAAAATCACGCTTTGATCCTTACCTTTTGTTGAGGAATGGATACATTGATAAAGTACAGATGTGCTACTACTTCACATTTCGGGTATATGTTGCATTATAAAGTCAATTTTCATCTTTACGGTTACTACAAATTCAATGTCCACTTACCGAGTTTGTGAAATCAACGTAGTACGCGCTTTGGATGTTCAGAATTCATTTATCAGCCTCGTGGTACTTTACATTCAATTTTCAGGCTAAGAATAAAACCAGTAGCCCCTTCCAATGAGGGGGTACGTAGAATTTCACCCTCAGCTTCAGAATATTAAGAAGTCCCTTTTTCAGCCTCACTCTAATAAGAAGTCATGTACCAGCCTGTGGGTGTTAATAGTTCCCTTTTGGCTGGAGGGAGCTGTCATACATCCTTCAGTGACACGCTGCCCATGTCTCTGACTGACCTTCTGCAGACGTTTGGAGAAGTTGAGGGACAGGGTGAAGGGCATGTCACACAGGGCTGGCACCGCTTTCACCACCGACGCCGTTCCGTCCTCTCGAACACCAACTTCAGGCGTCGGATGCCGTCAGCATTCCACGTCACCCCCACAGCGTCAACCTGTCGACAGCCCCATTTCTGACGTCATCCATGACATCATGATACTACCCAGTCTATGGGAGAAAGCTAATTTCAAAAGGTCATAATTACAGGTTATCTCTTGAAAATAAATCTTAAATAAATGTCAGCGAACCGCCCAGAGAAACGTGGACAAACGCTTAGCTAAGTGCATTTTCGTTATTTTGTTCGTCTTTGTTTCACCTGAGGAAGACCTAAGAGGTCGAAACGCGTTGTGTGTTGTCTTGTGACTCGTTTGTCCACGTTTCTCTGGGCGGTTCGCTGACATTTATTTAAGTTTGTTTAGATTTCCGCCTGCAGTCGTTTCACTTTGCAACTAGATCTCTCTTGAAAATAAACAAACAGCGTACTGTCTCTGGGACACAGCTCATTTCTAAGGGTGATAATTCCAGTTTACAGCTCTCTTGAAAATAAACAATACAATTGATCACACACACACAAACAAACACCAGTTGTTCTCTGCCAAATTTTCGTCTTTACTTTATTTCTTCAGGACTGTCACCTTGCATTGAAAATAAACAATCAACATTCTGTCTCTGGAAGACTGCTCATTTCAAAGGGTCGTAAGTACAGCTTACATCATGAAAAGAGTATCGAGTTCTGATTTTACATGAAATACGTCATGGTGTGTGTGTGAGAAGAAAACGGTAATTGTGACGTTTCATAGTCCTCGATCCGGTTAAAGCAAGAGACAGTGAGTGAAAACGAAGAAAATCATAATCACCAATCTTTTGACCACAGTGAGATTATCGCAGTGAAAGCATTAATTAAGGCTTCTTCGTGTTCAGTACCACAGTTCAATGTGCATACCCCTTAATCGCAGCAATCAGTTTTATGAATACTGTTTTCATAGTGATGAACGTTGCGGAACAATAAAAGAAAATGATACTTGTGAACCAACATAATCAATACTTTGATATGGCAAGAAATGTTTATGAAGAAGCAAAATTGTATATCAAAATACTGAAATGAAAACATTAATTTTAACTGTCTCTTCCACGACCACCGATCATTAAGGCATTTACACATACCTTGTTGAATTTATTATGTCTTTCATGAAATGCGTAACAGCATTTATAGCAAAAAAAAAAGTTTTGCGGAACCCGTCTCCTCAGCAACTGTTTTTTGTCTCTGCTACATGCTTTACACTTTTTATGGTCGTCCGAAAGCCATATATAGATGACGGGACCTTAAAGTTGCGTAATAGCACTTTGACCGCATGTCCAGTTCAAGAACGTTCAGGTTCAGGTTCTCTCTGTCTGTCTGTCTGTCTGTCTGTGTCTGGATGTGTGTGTATCTGTCTGTCTGTCTGTCTGTGTCTGTCTGTGCCCCCCCCACCACCACCACCCCCCAAAAAAAAAAGAAGAAAACTTCTTAATTCTGCACCCAAGCAACCTACAAACCGCACGGAGGAGAATTTCAGCGAAACGATTCATAACCACGTCTCCACCCCCACCCCCCACCCACCCCCACACACAAAAAAAGAAAAGAAAAAGAAAAGCAAGATGGAGCGAACGACAGAAAGCACGAAGAGCAGGCAGTGATACTGACGTGTCGGCGAAGACTGGTTCCTGCAGGACGAGGTCCAGACGACAGGGGGTTCTTCTTGCTGCACAGCGCTTCCTTCAGGGAGCCACCTCGGGCAACCAGGCCCCGATGCTGGGCACACACGACTCGGCATCCGGTGGACCTGTAGGCACACACACACACACACACACACACACACACACACACACACACACACACATACACATGCACGCACGCACACACACATACACATGCACGTATACACACACACACACACACACACACACACACACACACACACACACACACACACACACATTCATTTTTGAATGAATCTACAAAATTATCTGACCGTATTATTCTTTCTTTTCTTCTATTGTAATAATCGTTTCTCTGGTTGTTCCACCACACATTTTCGATTGGGTAGCCATGTAAGCTCAACAGGCAAATGCCATGAAAACAAACAACTATTAACAAGCAAATCACAAAATGATAATAAACCTTCCGAAACAATAGCATAATCGATGACACTATCACCTTGTGGCGCCACAAAAGTGAATTTTCCGTCAAAAACATTCTTACATATTCCATTCATAATTTCTAAAGAAAAAAGAAAACATAAGTCTAACAAAGACTTTCCAAAATTGTTAACGACACAATCTATTGACCGACGTTCAGGTGCGTCATCACAATCACCACCATCATCATCATCATCATCATCATGAAAATCAAACATCATTTTCCATTCTCTCCATTCTTGACTACTCAAGCCCAGTTCTAGCATTCAAATCACCACAAATCATCATATACACATTTTCTTTCTCTATCTCAGAATGTCCACGTAACTCTTCTTCTAACATCGCAATCCCGTCCTTTAAGTTTGAGTTCATGTATGCAGGGGAACCCTCGGGTGGAACATAACATGCTGTTAAAATCAAATCTTTATCAATGCCTAACAATTCTTTACTCATTTTTTTTTTATCAGAACAACATTAGAACAATCCACTCTTATCCTTTCTATATATTTTTCATATTTATTTTTTATAAGTAATAATAACACTCCACCTGAATTTCGACCTTGATTTGACAATTTTCTTGGCAGGAGCACTATATTTTAGGAACTGAGGGAAGATATAACTAAAGTCAAAATTATCACTAACAAAGGTTTCCGTTAAACAAACAACATCAAACTTATGTATATATTGTACAAAGCAAACTTAACTATATATTGTACAAAGGACACATCATTCATTTTTGAGAGCAAGTTTTTTCTACATTATAGTTCAGGAATTTTATTTCTTGTGCCTGTGGCCGCGCTCTGTTCTATTTCTGGCTGGAGTCGGACCGTAGTCTGCGCTGGCTGTCACTGGCTGTATTGACACCGCCACCACCACTGAGAAAGGTCCGCATGTTTCCCTGTGATTTTCCACCCCGTGACTCTCTTCGTTCAGTCACAGTTTCCACGTGCCTGTCGGGTGTTACCCCCTCCTCTCCCATTTCCACCCTCACCAGTAGCATTCGCGAGGCCCGACCCCACCTCCCTTGTTCCCACCCCCATTCGCAACACACGCTGTGTAGTGGACCCAGTCTGTCGTCCGTGTGTGTGTCGCCGACTGGGTTGGCTGCCCACGGTCACGTGCGGGGATCCTCCTGACGACACAACACGTCACCAAGGTGATCCCCAGATCCTTGGTCTGGAAACCCCTCATCACCCTCTCACACCGACCGTGTCCCCTGACCCCGATGTTGTCGGCGCCGCCTCTGTCGCCGCCGCCGCCGTCAGGGAGGAGTCCCTCACCGACTGCACTGCCACGGTGTCCATTCCCCTTGGTCCCCGGGTCGTCGTCGTTTCCCGTCCAGCCGTCACCTCGGCGTAAGTGCGTGGGTCAGCTCGCCTGGGGCCAACCACCACCTTCCCCCGGACAAAGTAGGCCGCCTGTCCTTCACGCTTCGCTCGTGCAACCATGACCGCTTATCGCGTCAGGTCATTGGCAACACGTATGCCGATGTTTTCAAGCCGATTTCGAAACGGTTTGTCTCTGATCCCGAACATTTTGTCGTTCCAGTTTCGAAATTTCGCGATCATAACTCTTGGATTTCCGTTTCTTGCCCGCCCCACTCGATGTGCTCTGATCACGTCATCAGTAGTCCAGGTTGTGTCGCCATCAGCCTCGTTCAAAGCGTCAATGACAGCATTTGCACACTGTGTGTAGTCCTCACGGTCACTTTCGGGAATGCCGAAAAATCGAAGGTTATCGCGTCACGAAAACGATTCTAAACGATCAATCTCTTCACCCATTTCGTTCATTTGATTTTGCATGAGTTTTACTGTTTCTAAAAACTGTTTTTCTTTCTGGTCTTGCTGCTGCCATTTCTATTGACACTGCACTTCATTCATCTGTTAGTTCTAACACTTTATTTGTCAAAAGGTGGTTTCTTCTTCCAACCTGTCATATCGCTTTTTAATGTCCTCACATTTTTCATCCACTATCTCTAACGTTTATTTAATGTTTCTAAAGTCACCATTCGCTCTTGCTGCGTGTTCTGCCATTTTCTGATTTTGTACTTCAAAAACATTTAACACTTGATCAATCTTGTTGGAAAGTATTATATCATTTTTTTTTTTTTTTCAGTTCTCTCTTTCTAGAGTCAGGTCCTGGGTTAAGCTCTACATCTCCGCTCAGAAGAATTTTTTTTTGAGTGCGAGCCACAAGTTTGAGATAACACACACTGACACAACGATGTGCAGCAATAATGTGCACTGTTACTCGACGAATGACCTACCGTGTCAGCGAAGAGGTAAGTGCCTTGTTGAAGGTGCTCCATCTGTATAAGTGAGCCACTACTGATGTGTTCACAATAGACAGTTTTCACATTCTCCACGACGCTGTAGCACATTGTCCCAAAGGGTAAACACAACACAGTCGCCAGGAGGAGATCACTCAATGTCAAACGTTCCGTGTCACCTGTCGTGTCGTAGTTCAAACACACCTGACTTGACCTACATTTCACTTCAAGTCCAAATTGACCAATTCTGGCCCGCCAGTGCTCATGTCTACCATCCCGCTGTTTGTTCACCTTCACCACACCACTCTCGCTCGAACTATCACAACTTCTTCTGGCTTCCAACTGAATTCAAAACAACTTATTTCAGGTATTTGCAGAGAGCTCTCTGACAAACACTTTGCCTCGTCGCCATCTTGCACGTGGGTCCCTCTTCCCCCCCCCCCCCCCCCCCCCCCCCCCCCCCCCCCCCCCCCCCCCCCCCCCCCCCCCCCCCCCCCCCCCCCCCAGGTGTTAGGTAAGGTAAAGTAATGTTGCTTATAGCCCAGCCGACTGCAGAGAGACAGACAGACAGACAGAGAACCTGAACCTTCTTCAGTGCTTGGTGCTGGACGATAGATGTGAAAGAAAGTCGGCAGGTGTTGGTTGACAGAAGATGAGTGGGTGGTTGAGGCTGGTAGCTAATATAGGTCTGTAAACAGGTAGGCTTTTTTGGCAGGTAAAGGTTAAAAAAAAAAGCATGTTGGGATCGCTGTACTGGTAGACAAGAAGGCAGTGGCTTGTGGGTAAAAGGTTGGCTGGAAGGTAATGAAGCACAGTATGGGTACGTAGGCAGCTAGGTAAGTGCGTTGGTAGATCGGTAGGTACGTAGCAAGCAGGCAAATGCTGGTAGATGGGTAGTCAAGTTGGAAGGTTAAGGTCATTAGGTGAGTAAGGTATGTGTTGATAGACAGGTGGAAGAAATAGGTGCTGGTTGGTAGGCATAGCTAGGCAAAGAGAGAGCTGATAGCCGGCACGTGCGTGGGTAGGTAGGTAAGTTGAGAGGGAGGGGAGCGGAGGAGAGGGGGGAGAAGGCAAAAGTAGGAAGGTAAGCAGGTGTAGGTACATAGGCAAGTGGGTTGGTATTGGTAAATAGGTAGGTAAAGTGGATAGGAGCTGGTAGGTTGGTAGGTAGTTGCTGGCGATGCTCATGGGTAAGCACGTGTCCTTTGATTGATAAGCAGGTAGGGTCTAGTAGCTGCTGGCAGGTAATTAAACGGAATCTGGAAGGCAAATAGATATGTAGGTAGGTACTGGTAGGTAGGTATTCATCTGTAGCTAGGAAGGAACGCTTTGGTCATGTAGGCGGATATTAACAGAAAGGTAATTAGACAGATATGACAAAACCAAACGCTGGTAACATAGGCGATTTTGTAAGCCTATTGGTTTGTGGTAAATAACACACACACACACACACACACACACACACACACACACACACACACACACACACACACAGAGAGAGAGAGAGAGAGAGAGAGAGAGGACAGACAGACAAGACAGAGACGGACAGACAGACAGACAGACAGACAGATACATAAATAGACTGATAGAGAGGATAGGTGGACAAGTAAACCGAAGGACGACCATGAAGAGACAAACCAATACATATGTAAATAGAGAGATATGTGGGTAGACTGACAGACGGAGATAGACAGATAATTAGAGAAATACGGAAACTGACAGACAGACATCTACATAATGATAGTGACATTTCAATGGTGGATGTGGCTGCAAATAAGTGGAATAAACGCGCGCGGGCGCGCGCGCACGCATGCACGCACGCATCCTCCCATGCACGCACGCAGGCACACACACACACACACACACACACACACACACACACACACACACACACACACACACACACACACACACACACACACACGTGCACACACACCACACACACACAGACACGTGCAACACACACATACAACACACACACACACACACACACACACACACACACACAACACACACACACACACACACACACGCACACAAAACACAGCAACAACACAACAACAACACAACACACACACACCACACACACACACACACACACACACACACACTCAGGACTTCACATGCAACCCAGTCCATCCTCTCTTTCCCCAACTCACCAGTGGCTTGTTCGGGGGACCAGCTGGAGCTAGGCAAAGGCGAGGAAGCGGTGGCAGCGAATTGAACCAGCGACCCTCGGCTGTCACACAGGTGGCACACAGAGTTTGCGGGTTGGAGGACCTCGCGACCCAGTGACGGTACCCAGGCTAAAGAGACGAAATCGTCGTCTGCTGCCACGACCTGACGACAAGTTATAGTGCCAAGAACCCTGAAGGACATGCAGGTAACGTCACGGCACGAAACGAACGAACGAACGTCGTCGTCGTCGTCGTCGTCGACATGATCCCTACCACTGCCAGCTCTACCACCATCATCATCGTTGACAAAATCGTTTTCGTTGTCGTTATCATCATCATCATCATCATCATCATCATCATCGTCGTCGTCGTCGTCGCCGTCGTCGTCGTCGTCGTCACCATCAGCACCACCACAACCATCACCATCACCATCACCACCACCATCACCATCACCACCAATGACCAGCACGGGGCCAGACGTGGCCTTACCTTGGGGGGCAGGGGGACGGGCGAGGGGGCGCGGGCGGTTCTCCACGGCTGATAGACCAGGTCCAGGTAACAATGCATGCGGGCCACCTGCTGCGGGGGGTGAGGGTGGGGAAGTGAAGTGGTCCGTGCAGTTGTCATCTAACACACACATAGACACACACACCAACACGCACGTGGACATCGACCCCCCAACTGCACAATAAGATCACTGATCTCACATGGACCAATTCTAGCTCAATCAAGTCCAGCCCAAATAGACCAGTTTTTGTCCCTCAGATCACACGATTTTTGGCAATTTTAAAAAATATCATAAAAAAATCAACCACTTCACCTAGGAGCATGAAACATACACTACTGGATAGGAAAGCAATATATTTTATCAAAAATGCTTACTTTCAGTGAGGAATCTACACAGTTCACATGATGTAAGTAATCCAAAATGATACGCATCCGCAGAAAAACAAAAACTTTTTGTGCACACTGATCCACTTCTTCATGCTCTCTATCCTTCCACACAAGTTCAATTACGCTTCTGCGCACTTGGTATGACCTACAGAGAATAGTATATTCATGACAACTGCATAAAACACAAGATTTTAACCACAAAATGCTTGATCCACTCAAAATCGTGTGATCGTTTTTTCAAAATCGTGTGATCGCAGGAACGGAAAGTAGGACAATACAAATCCATATAAAAACCACTACAGAATACACGAAGAATGGTCTGAGGGGAGTAACTGCAAAAAAGCTTTAAGCTGTCTGTGAAACAAGATTTATTGCCCTTTAATAAAAGGCGGTATGATTTAAACATCGTCAAACTCTGTCGGAAGTATGCGTCCGACACGCCTTCAAGCGATGTGAACAGTGTCGGAAACCCGCTTCCGACAAGACTCGATTGAGTCTACACACACAACACGTGGAAAGCCTTAAGGGAGAGCATTCATGGCCAAGGGTGGGCAGGAAGTTGGACATAGGTCCTGACAACAACAAAGAAGAAACAAGTAAGGGTAACTCTTGCTCCCATGGTGAAATAATGACAGGCCCATAACTCCAAACGGATCTTGCTTTCGACACACCAAATCGCCCAGCAGAAATGACAAGACACAGCACACAGAACAAAGAAGGAGACATGCTGACAACCTTCTTCCAATTTCTTTTTTTCAAGCGGAAGGCGGTTGTCTGTACGGCAGCATCATCAAAGAACCGGGTCAGAGAGAGTGTGTGTGAGGAGAGAGAGAGGAGAGAGAGAGAGAGAGAGAGAGTGGAGAGAGTGTGTGTGTTGTGTGTGTGTGTGTGTGTGCGTGCGTGCGTGCGTGCGTGTGTGTGTCTTTGTATGTGGTGTGTGTGTGTGTGTGTGTGTGTGTGTGTGTGTGTGTGTGTGTGTGTGTGTGTTAGTACAACCTTATTGAGTTAATCTGACAAAAAATTGGTTTCGGTCAGTCAGTGTGTGTGTGTGTGTGTGTGTGTGTGGTGTGTGTGTGTGTGTGTGTGTGTGTGTGTGTGTGTGTGTGTGTGTGTAAGTGTGTGTGTGTGCACGTGTGGTGTGTGTTTGTGTGCCTGCTTGTGTGGGTTTCTGAGTGTGTTTGTGTGTGTGTTTTTATGTTTATGTGTGGGGGTGGGGGAGGTGTGTGTGTGTGTGCATACATCAAGTGTTTTTTTTTTCGTTTTTTTGTTGTGTGTGTGTGTGTGTGTGTGTGTGTGTGTGTGTGTGTGTGTGTGTGTGTGTGTGTGCGTGCGTGCATGCGTGCATGCGTGCACGCGCGCGCG
>JADBJO010001507.1:225000-237500 GCA_016801955.1 Conus betulinus
CGCCTTTCGCTGTTTTACAGTCCCGTTGCACAGTGCTGACGACATTCTCTTCTTCCTGTTGACCTCATTGGATCTCTGTCTGTTCTCTGTCGGCGGCTCGGTCATCTGTTCGCCGCACATCGCCGCTACCAGCAGCGTCAAACTGTCAAATGATTGAAGCAGCACACTCACGGTGGGGTCGCGCATTTGGCAAATGCTACGTTCAGGCAGTGGACCGCCCTAGCCGAATAGCCTACAGCAAGTAGCTGGAGTAGGTGGTAACCTGGGAGGGCGGCCCAGTCAACTGAACAGTTTCTCTCTCTCGCGATTACTGCATTTGGCCAGAAGTGGTTTGTGACAACAGCAAGACAATGGAAATCTGACAAAGGCAAACTGTGGGGAAGCGATGCAAGGTACGTATCCCCTTCCCCTTTACCTCTTCGATCGAGGAATTTAGGAAATATGGTTCACAGTGTGATCCCGTGTAGTGCAGTTCTCTAAGCTGCAAAACGGCCGGCGGTGACAATGCGAACTGATATTGTGTGTGGATGAATCCGCTCCAGGCGTTAGATTTTATTGCTTGTGTGGCGCATTTATTTATCTGTTATTGATTGATTGATTGATTGATTTAGTTTAATGATTTATTTATTTCTCTGTTTACTTATCTATTTCTTTATCTTTATTATTTTTTTTTTTTTTAACTTATTCACTAACTTTATTTTTGCGTCTTTTCGACGCGACTGATACGCCATAGCGACAACGTATAGTAGGCGTGCTGTGACGTAAGTGACGTAAGCGTTCCCGTCCACACGGCGCTCGCCAACAAATATTGTTCAAATGTTGACATACATAAACTTGACCAATCGACGAATCCTTTTTTTATTTCGTTTAAACAGTTACGTAGAAGAATTAAAGGAAGCAGATTTCAGTTGTTGTTGTTGTTTATTGAGGGAGCGGTCTTGTGTTCTGACAAGCCGTTTAACATGTTGGGTCCAAAAAGAAAAACCGATGTTGAGCCGAACGCGGAGCGGTCTTGTCTCTGACAAGCCGTGAACATGTTGCCACCCGTGAGCCGCGAGGCTGGTCCACAAGACATGTGAACTAAAGACAGAAACTACAGCAGAAAAAGACCATGGGGCACATGTGGAGAGAGGGGCTACACCCACTGCAACACCGCACGCGTTTTGCTGCCACTCTGCCAGAACCATCCACCCCCTCACCTCTCCTTCCGTCTGCAATAGTGTGACATATTGTCTGACATAATTCCATCAGCGGCAGACACGAAGGAGAACTCAGCGGTGAGAGGCACAAAACAAAGGTCGATTTGTATGTGCTCCTGAATTTGCGTCACCAAGGGCAAAGGGCAGACGCTTGATCTCGTGTGAGTCACGACCAAAAAAAAACGAAAAAAAACAAAAAACAGCCAACCAACCAAACAAACAAACAAACATCTGGGGGGCGGCAACTTGGATATGAATATGATTTCTTTTTTTTTATGTGTGTGTGTGCGTGTGTGCGTGTGTGCACTAGGTATGTTTGGACTGACTGTGGTTCGTCGAATGGTGCCGAGGAGGAAAATCAGCCAGTTATTCTAAAAAAAATAAATAAATAAATAAAGGAAGGAAGGAAGCAAGCAAGCAAGCAAGCAAGCAAGAAAAAAAATGCTACTGTTTCTACGAAGCCTTCAAGCAGACCAAAATGTTTGACCGCCTGTTACCCAGTACTTGCCCTTGATGTTTGACTGGAATAATGTGCGTTTGGTGAATATGCAGTGTCAAACCACAAACAAATGAAGGGAGACAAGCAAGCGAACTACTATAGTCTACCTACCGACACTTTTATCAGAAAGTTGCTGCCCTTAGGATGCTGCGCGCGCAACCAAAATCACACTAGCACAGGGTAAATTTGTTTTCAAAGAAAGCTAAAACCGCAGTGACTTCTGGGAATACTCAAACGGAAAGTACAAAAAAAAAAAAAAAAAAAAAAAAAAAAGCGCGCGGATGATCTGTTTGTTCTTCACGGCAGTCTCATTAAATCGTTGGTATAATTATGCTGATGATATTGCATGCCAAGTTCTCTTTGAAATAATACTGTCAAGCGATTCTTTCCTGCTCTTGTTGCTTATAATGTGAAGTTTTGACCCGGCTCATTTGAATCCATTCAACTGCCGCCACTGTTCGGGTGCAGTTCAGTGATTGAATTTAACATGTCTTCATCACAAATGATACTGGACGATCAACGAAGGTAAAATAATATTCGCTTCTACTCAATAATTCTAACATATATACACAGAATGTCTAATACAGACACCAGCAGACACTTAAAGTATGTCATGACCAAATTCAGATTTGGAACATCAGAATTGGCAGTGGATAAGTTTAGATACAAGCCACTGTTGATGACAATGATTTGGTATGTCCGCTTAGTAAAGAGTCCCAAGAAAAATGAAATCCATTTTGTTCTTTGCTGTCCGGCCCTAAGGAATGTTAAAACTGAATTCATTCAGCCTAACGTTTAAATTGACCATATTGATGTCATCAACCTCAACAGAAGTTGTTTTAAAGTTGGCCTTGTTTCTGTACAATGCATTCAAATTTAGAGAAATAGCTACCTCTTGATTTTTCCAAATTATTTATGTTTGATATGTGTTATACAGTCATGAGCATTTGTTTTCAGTTGATAAGTTCACTCACCCCTTCATAAGGGGCCAAGGCCTATATGAATAAAACATCCGAATCTCTCTCTCCTCTCTCTCTCTCTCTCTCTCTGACTTGCCTTGCACAGAATAGACGTGGTTTTCCCAAGGGAAGGTGGCCAGGCCGATCAGGTGGGTGGTCTTTAAGGGCTGCCCACTGCTGTCGGAGAACACGGCGAAGAACACGTTGAGGTGCGTGTCACACTCCAGACCCACCTGCTCCCTCAGCTCCTCCACGGTCACGTAGGCCCTGTTGAGAGTCACGTGCACTTTTGAGCAACGGCCCATCGAAAAAGATGCCTTATTAACACACACACACACACACACACACACACACACACACACACACACACACACATTACACAATTACATGAGGACAGTCGTTAATATGACCAAAGGGTAGGTTTGTTTTGTTGTTGTTGTTGTTGTGTTGTTTGTTGTTGTTGTTGTGTGTGTGTGTGTGTGTGTGTGTGGTGTTTGTTGGTGTTGTTGTTGCTTTGTTGTGTGTGCATTTTCTCATCATGAGAGATAACTGCGACTGCGTGAAAGAAAGAAAATGAACGTCTTGATCGAATCATTATAGAAGCTCTAAATTAAAGAAGCACGCACGCACTCATCACACACACACACACTGCACACACACACACACACAAGAACCACACACACAACGCATGCACGCACGCACGCATCGCACACACCCCCACAAAATTAAAGACGCGCTCGCACGCGCACGCACGCACACCACGCATGCACACGCACGCCCACACACACACACACAGACACACGCACCGCACACACACACACATACACACACACACATACACGCACGCACACACACACACACACACACACACACACACACACACACACAGAAAGAGACAGAACCAGAAGAAGAAGACAGAAGAAGAAGAAGAAAAAGAAGAAGAAGAAGAAGAAGAAGAAAACAGAGAGAGAAAAGAAAAAGTACAAGAAACAACAACAACGACAACAACAACGACAACGACAACACAACAACAACAACAACGACGACGACGACGACAACAACAACAACAACACAACAACAACAAACAACAACAGAAGAAAACCGAAGGAAGCAAGGCCAGTGGAGCAACATGGTGATGTATGTATGTTGTGGTGCCTGTGGATCTCACTCCTAAAAAATGTTTTGTTTTAATTCGCTTGGAACAAAACGAACAAAGCGAAATGTCCGTCAAAACAAAACAAAGAAACAAAGCATGAATGAATTGATCCATAACTGAACGACATAAAGAGAACAAAAGTGAAAAGCAACAATGAATTAATAAAGGAAAGAATCAACGAAAAAATGCAAACACACGAAGAAAGGAAGAAGAAGAAAGAAAAAAAAAAAAAAAGAATAAATCAGTGAGTGAATAAATGACGCAAAAAATGACTGATACCCATCAGTAAAGGGTGAATGATTAATGGAAGAATGAATGAATAAATAAATGGATGATTCGAAGAATGACCGAAGTATATAAGAAAGAAAAAAAGAAGAAAAAAAAACGGATAAATGAATGAATGATACGAAGAATAAATGAAGAATACAAGGAAACACAAAAACGAAAGAAGAAAGAAGAAAAATGAATCCATTGATAATACAGAGAATGAACGGAAGACACAGAGAAAGAAGATAACAGGGAATTAAAAAAAATGGATAAAAAAAAAAAAAAAAAAAAAAAGAGAGAGAGAGAGAGAGAGATAGAGATAGGGGAAAAGCCAGAATCAAACAACAAATATATAAATGAATGAACGCATGCGTGGATGAATAAAGCAAAATACAGAAGATGGACGAACACGAACATAGAGAAAAAAGGAAAGAAAAGAGAGAAAAAAAAACACACAAAAAACAAAAACAAAACAAACAAAAAAAACCAAAGAACGAAAAACGACTCATGTATTGTGCATCATGTTGTGGTGTCTTGTAGTTCATATACATATGTGTGTGTTTGTAAGGCCTAAATATGTGTTTTGCACTAACATGAGTGGGAGAAGAGACGCCGAGTAGAGAAAAGAGAGAGAGAGAGAGAGGGAGAGAAGAGAGAGAGAGAGAGGAGAGAGAGAGAGAGAGAGAGAGAGAGAGACGGAGGTTGATGGGGAGGGGGCTGGGGAGAAGAGAGAAGAGGGCGACAGACATAAGAAATATACCGAAAGATTGTCAGGAATTTCTTTTCAACATTCGTGAAATTTCAAGTCTGAGATTGTACGTTAACAAGAGTGTATAAAGACAAAGGAACAAGAAAGGCAGGAAGACAGAATGAAACAGAAACAAACGAGAAGAACATTACAAAGAGAAGAATGAAGAGACAAATATTTTGAAGGGAAAAATGCGGAAAGGGGTAAGACACAGAGAGAGAGAGAGAGAGAGAGAGAGAGAGAGAGAGAGAGAGAGTAGAGAGAGAGAGAGAGAGAGAGAGAGAGAGAGAGAGAGAGAGAGAGAGAGAGAACGGATGAGCAAACTAAAGAAAGAAAACAGGGCGCGATCGCAGTCGGCAAAATTCGGGTCCGAAGTCTTTCGCTCCGGAACTCTCCCCTCCCCCCCCCCCCCCCCCCCCCCCCCCCCACCCCCCCCCCCCCCACACACACACACACACAATCAAATTCATGAGTCTGGCATCGCATCGGTTGCAAAAATAACGACAGGGTTTAAGAGTGTATTTTCCTACCCTATCTCGTCAGAAAATGTCTTGAATCCCCCCCCCCCCCCTCTCTCTCTCTCCTCTTCCTCTGTCTGTCTGTCTGTCACCTGTCGGTCTGCCTGTCTGTCGTGTGGTCTATAGGCACCCACTAACTGGCTTAAGAAATCTGACCCCCATATAATTTATGATCTTGTTATAGATGTGCATACACATTGATGATTTCAGTTTGTCTTCAGATATCCGTTATTCTAGAACGACCCCTGCTCTCTCTCTCTGTTTCTGTCGTCTGTCTGTCTGTCTGTCTGTCTGTCTGTCTGTCTGTTTGTGTGTGTGGTGTGTGTGTTGTGTGTGTGTTTGTGTGTGTGTGATTTGTGATTCTGTCTGTTGTGTTTCTGTCTGTGTGTGTGTCTGTCTGTGTTTCTGTCTGTCTGTCTGTCTGTCTCTCTGTCTTTGTCTGTCTGTCTGTCTCTCTCTCTTCTCCTCTTCCCTTTCTCTCTCTGTCTCTGTCTGTTTCTCTCTCTCTCTCTGTGTGTGTGTGTGTGTGTGTGTGTGTGTGTGTGTGTGGTGTGTGTGTGTGTGTGTGTGTGGTGTGTGTGGTGTGTGCGAAATCGAAGAGTTTACATAATTAACAAAACATCATCCTGTTTTATTATAAAGATTTTCCGTATTCAAGTTTCCAGAAAATCAAATTCAGTGCCTGATCTTCCGCCATCTGTGACGTGTTTTTTTGTTCGAGCGTAGATATCTATCGTTCTCAGCTGTTTGTGCTCTGTCACATGCAATCAGGTAGTTGTGTAATCCGGTTATGTAGCCGGGCTTCTTGTCGTTCTCTGCTTGGGTCCCCCGCTTTGTGGTAAGGCATCGCGCATTGACCGACCTTGACCTTGCAAACGCTGTCCAGCCTGCCAACAGTTGACCTCGTGCACGCTGAAGAGGCGGTCGTTGGTTGGACGAGGACGAGGAGTCACGTGGTGACAGCGAAGGGAAATCCCCTTCTAACTCGGGGAGGGGCGGGGGGGGGGGGGGGGGGGGGGGGGGGGGACAGACAGCCCCCTCCCCCCCACCTTTCTATTTCCTGTCCATCTGAATAGTCGATTTCTCAGCCCAGTTCTTCACCTTCGCAATCATTACTGCCTTGGAGAACACCAAATGACCCCGTGGCTGTCTCGACGACAAAACGCTTGGAGTCTGCCTATCACATTGTATAAATACTTCACCTCCTTCGAGGCCTTGACAGTTTCTGACATATTGTGTTATTTCTTCTTTAGTACCAGCTGTGCTCATAGTCACGCTGTTCGTTTTTTGTTACGTCAGATCTGGTTCTCTCTCTCTCTCTCTCTCCTCTCTCTCCTCTCTCTCTCTCTCTCTCTCTCTCTCTCTCTGCCCCCTGCTAGCCTTTTGTTTCCCCCCCCCCTTCACCCCCCCAAAAAAAAAAAAAACTTAAGCATCACATCACTGATCAGTCATTTAGTTATTTCATTTTTTTTTACCTTGACCAGTTTCACACTTACTATCACACAGGTCTCTCTTAGTGACGGCGTATTGTTTCTTTCGTTCGTAGCCCTGTAATCCAACTTCACAGGGAATTCCCCTAGCCTCGTCTGATGACATAGACCCCCTTCTACCACTGCTACTGCGGAGTGAAGGGATTGATCTTCTGGGTGACGGTGAACAGGGCCGGAAGGGGGGGGGGGGGGGGGGGGGGGGGCTTACCTCGATGTTTTCACTGAGAAAGGGAAGACGTCTCAAGCCTACCGCAGCATTCACTGCGTGCAGGGAAGAGATGGGCAGGTACGAACGGAAACACAGCGTGTTGAACCACGCGGCTGATAGGACATCATGCACACTGTCACTCTGGCACCGCTCCTATAGGGTCTCTCTCTCTCTCTCTCTCTCTCTCTCTCTCTCCTCTCTCTCTCTCTCTCTCTCTCTCTCTCTCTCTCTCTCTCTTCTTTCTACGAACAGGAACACAGAGTCCAAGAAAGACAATAGCACCAACGTCGTCCACGATGATGCGCAGAGCGGTAGCCACCAAGCAGAAGACCGCACATCACTGTCAGGCTGCCACACGATGTCACGTCCACCGCACGTTCACTGTCCTGGCCTTTGGAACAGTGGCTCCGTGACACAGAGTTCATACGCCGCAAATACAAAAAAAAAAGTCCAGTCCGTGTCATCCTTAATATCACGTTGATTATAATTTCCTGTTGAACGTCGAATACTATGTTGACTAGTTGATCCCCAGTAAATGAATGTAGAGATACCCCCGCACACCTATAAACCTAGAATAGTTTTTGAGGATTTCACAAGAGATGTTTACTTGTTGCTGTCTTGAATACGTCCCTACAGAGAGAGAGAGAGAGAGAGAGAGAGAGGAGAGGGAGAGAGAGAGAGAGAGAGAGAGAGAGAGAGAGAGACAGACAGACGACAGACAGACAGACGACAGACAGACAGACAGACAGACAAACAGACAGACAGACAAAGAGACAAAGATACAGACTCAGCCTCAAGACAGAGACAAAGACAGAGACACAGAGAGACAGAGAACTGAGAGACGTTGGGACAGAGACAGATATATAGGAGAAGAGAGAGAGAGAGAGAGAGAGAGAGAGAGAGGAGAGAGAGAGAGAGAGAGACAGACGACCACAAACAACAGAGATAGACAGGACAGGGACAGAAAGAGAGACAGACAGACAGATGGACAGACACACTAAGAAATGGGAGGAGAGAGAGAGAGAAGAGAGAGAGAGGAGAGAGAGAGAGAGAGAGAGAGAGACAGAGAGAGACAGAGAGAGAGAGAGAGAGAGAGAGAGAGAGAGAGACAGAGAAGAGAGAGACGGACCGACCAACCGACCGGACAAAACAGACAGATGGACCGACAGATCAACCGAGCGACAGAAAGACAGAGACAGAGACGAGGAGGGACAGAGAGACAAAGACAGACAGACAGACACAGAGGCAGACAGTCAGCCAGCCAGACTGACTGACAGACAAACAGATAGATACTAGGACAGTAAGACAAACAAGGCAAGAAACAGACGGAGACAGAGAACGAGAGACAGACAGACAAGGATCGAGAGAAAATCATTTTCTGAGAGAGAGATAGAAAGAAAGAAAGAAAGAAAGAGAGAGAGAGAGAGAGAGAGAGAGAGAGAGAGAGAGAGAGAGAGAGGTTGGTGGGGGGGGGGGGTGGGGGGGGGGGGGGGGGGGGGGGGGGAGGAGAGAGAGAGACTTTGCACGAATGCCTATTGAATGAGACTGAGAGAGAGTGCGTGTCCATATGCACGAGTCTCCTCTCTCTCTCTCTCTGTGTGTGTGTGTGTGTGTGTGTGTGTGTGTGTGTGTGTGTGTGTGTGTGTGTGTGTGTGTGTGTGTGTGTGTGAGTGAGAGACAGGCAGACAGACAGGAAGACAGACAGACAGACAGACAGAGGCAGAGAGCCAGCGGCAGACAGACAGAGGAGTGTCGACGTTCCTGCATACGGAAAAGAAACAGTACCCCCCGAACTGTATCGATGCGATCCCTAGCAGAGCAGGGTCGCCTCCAGAAGGTGGCCTCACATTTCTCCCCCACCTACCCCTTTCCCTCCAACCCTCCCCCATCCCCCAACCCGCTCCCAGCCCCGAATCTTCCCTCCACGACCCCCTAGCCACCTCGTTCTCACCCACCATTAACTCCCACGACAAAAGCTCACCTATAAGGCGAACGCGGGTCGTAGCAGGTGTAGTGAGTCTCGATGTCCGCTAGACAGCAATCCCCCGCCGTCCCAGTCGTGGGTACTGCTTGTTGCACTCGAAGTCGCAGCGTCCGTTGCCCTTCTGGTGAGGCGGGCACACGGTCTGCCTGTCGTCGCAGTCTCCACCATCATCCCTCCTGGCCGTCTGGTCGTGCCGGCACTCCTGGTTGCAGATGCCGTCCCCGATGAGGTCCAGGTCGCAGCCCGGCATCACCAGCCTCTTGCGGAGCGTGTTGTTGCGCACCTCGTGCACCTGCAGCAGGAAGGAGATGTTGTAAGGCCGGAAGGCGCGGTTCAGGAAGCGGTGCTGCTTGCGGATCTGCTGCTTGGACACGGTGGGCGTGGAGCCGTTGTCGTTCATCAGGTTGACCACGCGGTAGCGCACCTGCTTGGGCGCGCGCAGGCGGGCGTGGCGGGCGTAGCTGAGCACCACCTCCGGGTTGTCGCACACCGTCTGCCCGCACGGGGGCACGGGCACGGAGAGGTCGTGGGAGGTCAAGGTCAGGTCGGAGAGCACCAAGCGAGCGGGAACTTTGTCCTCCTCTGTGGACCAGTGCCGCAGGTCCTGCAAGTCGTCGTACAAATACAGATCCGGCTTCAGTTTCCAGGGAGCGCTCCGGTCGACTGCAGGGGTGGGGAGGAGGAGGAGGAGGAGGAGGACCCCTGGACGGCACCACCGGGGATGGATGAGGAAGAGGAGGGAGGAATGGAGCTCTGGACGGGACCTCTCAGCACCTCTGACGTCATGACGGCCAGCACGTGCTGCCGAATCTCCTGGTGAGACAGGGCGCGGCCCCACAGCCTCACCTCCTCCACGGTCCCGCGGAAGCGGAAGGGAGTGGGCGGGGCCACGGGGCTGGGGGTGAAGGCAGTCGCCATGGACTGAAGAACTCCGCCCAGAGTCAGCACCCTGCAATCAGCAGACCCCGCCGACGCTGAGGCCGACGGCGGGAACACCTCCCTCGACTGCTCGTGACTCACAGACAGAAGAGCGCCGTTGACGAACAGCGCCATCTTGTGGCCGTCGTCGTAGGAAGCGGCGAGGTGGGTCCAGGCAGAGGGCTTGTACCGGCGGTGGGCCCACACGATGCTCGACTGCAGGGCGCGCGCCGTCTTGAGAGAGAAGAAGAAGAATCGGGCATCCGTGGGCGGGGAGGAGGACCCACCTCCCGACAAGCCTCCTCCTCCTCTTCCTCCTCCACCTGCGTGGGACTGCGTTCGGATGCCCAGGGACCAGTAGCCGCCGGGGGAGAAGCCGCCACAGGTGTCGGTCAGCGCTGAAATGGCAGCAGAAATAAAACACACGGCATCAGTGTCAGCAACAACAACAACAACCATAACAATAATAATGGATACTGAGAGCAGGTGACCACACTGGCAGGACCACAGGAACGTACCCTCTTGGCTACAGTTAGGAGGAGAAAGCTGATGTGGTTTGGTCACGTGACACGACACGATTCGCTGACAAAGACAGTCCTGCAAGGCAGGCTTGAAGAGGGAAGCGCAGAGGCAGGCAGAGGAAGAGCTGGTCGGAGAACGTGATACGAGTGGACAAACCTCAAGCTGCCAGAACTCCTGCGAGAATCAGAGGACAGGCCGCGATGAGAAGAAGATTGACGGAGTTGTCCTTCCCCCCCCCCCCCCCCCCCCTCCTCCCTCCCACGACCACTTAGGTCACGGGAATGAGATGATGATGATTTATCAAAAAGAAAAGAAAAAGACGTCGACTTTACCGAATCTCGACTTGCCCCAGTTTCGATTTATCCGACCCCGACTGAATATTTGTTTACTACTTATTTATTTATTGTTTGTTTGTTTGTTTTACCCTAGGTTTGGGGTTATTCATTTTGTTATGGTCCCTATCTTTCTTTGGATGCTCTTCTCTGGCTGCTCTCTGAGGAATTTTCTCACCGTAATGGTGCGAATACCGCTGATGTAGATGTGGTAGATTTCTCGTAAATACTTCAGGTGGACTAACATATTCAGGCTGAAGGTGCTGACTAGGCTCATCCAGATGACGAAAGTAGACAAGATACCGACGCAAGAAATAGTTCTGTACACAAGATAGTATTCGACCGGTAACTTCATTCCAGAAAAAAAGGGATATTTTTCTTCACTTTAACGAAGAGGTACTTTTGTCCATGAAACAGAAATTTCTCCTTGAAAAGGCGACTTCTGTCACAAAGGTCAAGCAATGTTCTTAACGCAAAGGCAAGTTTCTTTCATGAACATGGATTTTTTTTTCTCATGAAAACATACAAAAGCAGTCGACCTTATATAAAAAGGTAACTTTCTTCGTAACAAAACAGTTATTTTTGTCAAAAAGGTGGTATTTGATTAAAAGGACGATTTCTTTTAAAAATGAACTTCTTTAATGTAATTTTTGTAGTTGTCCATGACAAATTTTCAACAACAACAACAAAAACAACAAAAAGACAGCATTTTTTTTTTTATTAAAAAAAGGAAAGTTCCCCAAGAACAAAGTTAATTTCTCCATGAAAATGGAAAGTTTCTTAACACAAAAAAGAGATAAATTTCTTCTCAATGAAAGCTATCTTCTCCCATACAATATCCTTTATGATAAAGGTAACTTTCTTACTTGAAATGGTTATTTTCGTCCCAAAAAGTTCTAGTTACTTCAGGAAAAAGGCAAGTCCTCCTTTACAGTTATCATTTCCTTTCTTTCAAAGCTTTTTTCTTGCATGAAAAAAGGTAACTTATCCCTAAAAAGGTAAACTTCGTCACTTAGGCAAAAGTATATCATTTTCTATAAGGTCATTTGTGTATAAAAAGGTAACTGTATTCATGAACAGGCATTTGTAAACATAAAGAAAATGAATTGTCTCCCTGAAAAAGGCAATTTGCTTCATGACAAAGGGTTGTTTTCTACACAGAAAATAAAGGTACCATGGGTATTTCTTCTTTTATACAAGAGGTCTAGCCAGCTATGTGCGCGTGGAAAAGAATAGTCATGTTTACGCAAAGAATAATCATTTCGTTATTTTTGCCATTAAATGGTGAGTCAAATAGAAAGAAAATAGCCATCATCAGCCTTAAGACGACAGCAACCGCGTGCAGTGAAAACAGCTATTCGGGCAGTTTTACTTCAAGTCGAGATGCCACAGAAAAAAAAAAAAAACTAGGTCTTGATTAAAAAAAAATTAAACAAGCAAACAAACAAAGATTTATTTCTTGCATTAGAATTTCTGTTTTCGCAATCATAAACCTAGCGACACAATGCTAGAACAAAAAAAGTAAGAAAATACCATCATCATAAAAAAAACCAACAGAACCTGACAATATCACATGGAGGAAAAGTTGACCCGTTCCCTGAAAAAAAACACTTCATTACGGCATCTCACTCCCATGTTCATGAGCACCAACTCTGCTGACATGACTGCAATGACAATAGCGAACTTTTGAAGCAAGGGAT
>JADBJO010001507.1:245000-250000 GCA_016801955.1 Conus betulinus
ATCAAGTTGATTATTCTGACACTTGCGTGTGTATGAGAGTTTTCTGTCCTGCCATTAAGGCAGCCATACTCCAACTTCGGGGAAGGAGTAACGTGTCATCCATACCAACGGCCAAACTGGCCTTCTCTTCCGAAAGTTGGTGATGGGATTTTTACGTGTGTGCAAGATGTGCGTGCGTTCACACACGGAACCTCGGTTTATAGTCTCATTCGAAGGACTGTATGGGGAATGGAGTCAGAACCAATGTTAACTCCGCGGAAAAATCCCCCTGTACCGAAACAGCCCGGCGGAGATGCGAACCCGCAACCCCAAGATTACGAGTCCGATGCTCTACCAACTGAGCTATTCCGCCCCCCGGAATACTAAGACAGAGTAGTGACCCGGTTCCTACATAAAACTGAGTCTGGATGCAAATGGGGGAAAACTGAAACCACGTAATCAAACCTCACCTACTCTATGGATGGATGCGTCTCACAGAGTTGAGCCCAACTGTCCGTGACAAACACGCTGCTGGTTGGTTATCTTGCGGCTGATTGATGCCCGGACTTGATTGATTATGGGAGGGAACTGACGGTCCAGACCCTTCGCCATCCTCGTTGATCACCAGCAAAATGAAATGCTCAAAATTTGTGGCCCTTCGTGTCCTGTGATCGTGGTGGTGATATGAAGTCGAGTTCGCTTTCACTGAATTTGTGTCGAAGCCGCACGTTCAATGGGGACTGTGTTTGATGGCCACGTACTTTACGTTTTTGAGAGAGAGAGAGAGAGAGAGAGAGAGAGAGAGAGAGAGAGAGAGAGAGAGAGAGAGAGAGGTGAAGGAGAGAGAGAGAGAGACAGACAGAGACAGAGAGAGAGAGAGGCTTCAGATGCTTCAGCCGCTTCAGACATATTTCTATTGACTTTGACCTACACAGTTTTTGAGTCAAGGGGGAACAAGGTCATATTTGCAGCAAGGAGAGAGAGAGGAAGGAGAGAGAGAGGAGAGAGAGAGAGAGAGAGAGAGAGAGAGAGAGAGAGAGAGAGAGAGAGAGAGAGAGAGAGACAGACAGACAGACAGACAGACAGAGAGACAGAGAGCAGACAGAGACAGACAGAGACAGAGAGAGACAGACAGACAGATTTTATTAACTTAAGGCCATAGTCTCTAGAAAACAGGACAAGATCACTTTACAAAAAGGATCATCAAAAAGCAATAGTAGCAAGAGTATTTTCAAACTGACATGCAAACAATCATGAAGTAATCTCTCGTAACCGAAACAAAGGTTTGTTTACATACAAAGCTAAACTGCAAACTACATACTCATCGTTGGATGACATTAAAGAAGACAAGCAAGAAAACAAAACAGACAAGGCTCATTACAGAATTTCACATGCGTATTAAGAACGAGGCTCTGCAAACCAAGATGAACTTCACCTTTGAAAAAAACGTCTTTACCAACGGGACATTAGCAGGTCCCTACGACATACATTTATGTAACAATACACGTGTGCAATCATTTTGGAGACCCCAAGTCTAACTCGAGCTAAAGCAAATCGTAGATGCCTGTCCATATCTAATAAGACATATATCTCTACTGAATATGAAGAAATATGTCAGCTTGTCACATGACTGGATATGATTTTTTTTCCAGTTTTGCAACTGGTCAAAGTTTGTTGAACAGTTTGTATACACGTAAATTTCTTCTTCTACTTCTTGATATATCCACAGTACGTATTCAATATGAAGCGTGCTATGCGACATACACCTGCCTTTAAACAACAACCACTCCTGTTTGGAAGAGTTTCCGACTTCTTTGTGTTGTTGTTTATATCCTTTTCAGTTAACATTTTCGGAATATTCGACATCCGTAGTGTTTATTTACTCACACACACACACACCCATCCTCACCACTCCCCATCCCCCATTCCCACCCCATCTATTCTCCAGCATCTCGGGAAGTAGAATAAATTCTCTGTCTGCTTTCCTCCCCAAAGTCTTTCATGCTTGATTCAGTTTAACATTTTAAAAAGAAGTGAATCTGGAGGCACTCTTCTGCCACATTTTTCTTCCCTCTTTCTTTTCATTCTCATAGTCAGTCGCTGCAGTGAAAGTGTCAAATTTTCCACTCCACAGTGTGAATATTGATTCTACCAACATTCATAATGACACATAGGTTTATGAAGAAGACAAATCACAGCGATAAACAGTTTTGGTTTTGTGCGTAGCTGATTCTGATTTTTTTTTTTTTGAGCTAGTGTCTGAGGTTCTGTTCTTACCAACAACCTGCCAAACAAACAAAAAAGACATGACGACAAACCTTTCAAGTGGCGAAAGTGTACAGATCGATTAAAGCTAAGTAACGGTGCAGAGATTGGTATTTAACAGAAAAATAAACAAGCCACTGTTGACGTTATGCACCGTGCTGGAGAAAGGATGGGGTGGGAATGGGGGATGGGGGAGGTGTGTGTGTGTGTGTGTGTGTGTGTGTGTGTGTGTGTGTGTGTGTGTGTGTGTGTGTGTGTAAAAAAACCCTGCCTCAGCACCGTCCTTAGGGGACGAAAAAGTTATTTTCAGACATTCTAAATGTTTGTTCTAAATGCTAACACGTCATTTTTTTACCAAAACCCCCCCCCCCCCCCCCCACCATATATATATATATATATATATATATATACATATATACATACATACATACATACATACATCCACTACATACATACATACACACACATACATACACACACACACACGCACACACACACATACACGCGCGCGCGCGCGCATGCATGCACGCACGAGCGCATGAACGCAAACTCACGCGCGCGCACGCACGCACACACACACACACACACACACACACACACACACACACACACACACGCGCGCGCGCGCGCGCGCGTGCGCAGGGACGCACACACGCACGCGTGCGTACGCGCGAACACACACACTAACACTTACACGTACACACATACACACACACACACACACACACACACACACACACACACACACACACACACACACACACACACACACACACACACAAACTTGCCCTTGGAGTTCCCACACATACATCTAACATAGGAACATACAGTGAAATCGGAATATTACCTCTGAATGCATTACGAGAAGCATGTGCTTCAAAATTCATATTAAAGAGTCTTTCACAGGATAACTTCTGTGCAAAAAAGAAGTATCCTTAAATTCAGAAATAGATTTCGTGAAACGGGCCAGAAGAATGCAATCTACAAAAATCAATCCAGTCATTTGCCTCTAATCTCCTAAAAGATTCTAATATAAAACGAAACAAAATTGCTAATAAGCTGTCCTTTTTACCTTTTCCAAGATGGGAGCAAGCCAAAGCTACCTTTGATACAAATTACGCAAATGTGTCCAAAAGAGATCCACCTTATATATATTGAAAAATGTCATCGATATTTATTTAGAAAATGCATACAAAAACTATTTGAAAATCTATACGGATGGTTCAGTGCTAGATAATTTGGATACAGGAGCAGCATTTACAATACCTGATTTAAAAGTGGAAAAAGTTGTACCATCTTGGTAGACATTTTTCAATTTCAGTGCTGAGCTTGTTGCCATTTTGATGTCATTACAACACGTCTTGAGTTTTCCTATTAACTCTTGTCAAATTCTAGTATGCACCGATTCTAAATCGGCCCCTTAGCGCTATTCAGTCTTCCAATCCAAAACGTACGTATTGAGATAATAACAGAAATAAACTATGTCATACATCTTCTGTCAGCTAAATGCATTACAGTCACATTTTGCTGGGTACCTTCTCATTGTGGAATTTCAGCAAATGAGAGGGTCGATCAGGCTGCAAGAAAGGCAGCCCGAAATGGCGAAGGATCAATACCACTTGACATCCCTTAGATTAAAGTGAATGTTATTCTTTAATAAACGAAACATCCAGTAAAAAATTCAGAAATGTATTAGAGAACTCAGAAATTAACTATTACCGCAACTGTATTAAACCCAAATTCTGGAAAAAAATATATTGGCCTCATCAAGACCCAGCCTTGTCTCCATACCTAGAGAAATACAAAGTTTAATGCACAGAATGCGTTTGAATTCACTTCGAACAAAATTCAGCAAAAATGTTAAATGTATGTGTGGAGAAAAAGAGTTGGAGTTGAACATCTATTAATTTACGTCCAAGAGCAAAGAAAATTATTAGCAAAACTGGTGACGATACTCCATCTGATGGATCCGGTTCCCTGTCTCTATCTAGATTATTAAATGACTGGTTTATCTTTACACAATTTGCAAAAGTTTGTCACGTAGTTCAGTTGGTATTTATCTTTTAAATTTGTTTAACAATTTTTTTTTTTGAGTGGTTAACCGTTCGTCCTACACATTAATTGACCTGCATCGTACTACCTTTCCAAATATGATTGACGGTGCTCAAGAACTGACAAAGTGGCCATTGGACGCTCTCTCTATAGTTTTACATATAGTGAAATTGGATTTTTTTTTCACTTTAATGTTTTCCTGAGGTGCGGGGGGGGGGGGGGGGGGGGGGGGTTGCTTTTTTTTTTTTTTATTGTAATTGAATCATACAGGCATGCACATGTTCACACAGACACAGACAGACACACGCACGCACACACACACGCGCACACACGCACGCACGCACGCACACACGCGCGTGCACACGCACGCACACACACACACACACACACACACACACACACACACACACACACACACACACACACACACACACACACACACACACACACACACACACACACACACACACGCATGCGTGCGCGCACACACACACACACTCACATCGTCTGATATCACTTTTAGTGGGAAGACGTTAAACTGAAGAACACAACAAACACACACACACACACACACGCGCATGCACGCACGCACGCACGCACGCACGCACACACACACACACACACACACACACACACACACACACACACACACACACACACACACACTCTCTCTCTCAAACACCCTCTCGCATGCACGCATGTAC
>JADBJO010001507.1:265000-282500 GCA_016801955.1 Conus betulinus
TGATCATTGCTCCCATAGTAAAACCATGAATAAAGATCCCTCCCTCCCCCCTCCCCCCCCCCCTCCCCCCCAGCATTCGTCCAAGTCAGTGGTGGTACCCAGTCACCTTGCGCACGTGTGAGAAAAGAGGTCCACGGAACAAAGGAGGGAAATATGCTGGCACGTGCACAGAGGAACAATGGGGTGAAGAAGTGTGTAGAGGCCAATTGATTACTATTTCACTCAACACTGGTGTAAATTGATCATGACCGCTGGCTCACAGGCCGGGACACGAGGTAACAAATAATAATATCAAGATACGGCAGGTAAGACATAGGGAGGTAACAAATAATAATATCAAGCTTAATCATACGGCAGCTGGACAAGGAGACATAAAGAGAAATAGACGGACAGACAGATTGATTGATAGACAAGCACACACACACACACACACACACACACACACACACACACACACACACACACACACACACACACACACACACAGAGACACACACACACTCAGAGAGAGAGAGAGAGAGAGAGAGAGATACAGACAGACACAGAGAGACAGACAGACAGACAGAGAGAGGAGAGAGAGAGAGAGAGACAGAGAGAGGAGAGAGGGTGAGAGAGAGAGAGAGGAGACAAGACAAGACAAAAACAAGTCATTACCAACGAGGGTAATAGATCAACAAGTTCACGCTTAGATTTACACCCAGCCCTTGGCCAACAGGGAAAAGAACGGGAAATAAGCAATCAGCTACAACAACAACAACAACAACAACAACAACAACAACAACATTCACAAAAAGAATATAAAAATGTCTGAGCCCCCCCCCCCCCCCCCCCCCACACACACACACCCACACCACACAACAGAGACAGACACAGACAGACAAACAGACAGACAGACAGAGATTGTATCAGAGTACAGAGGCAGAGGAAACGTACATTGTGGGGGAGACAGCGACTGACAAAGAGAGATAAAGGGGGGAGAAAAACGAGACAGACAGAAGTACGCAGGCATACAGACACAGAAACAGAAGCAAACAGAAAGACAGAAGAGAAAAGACAGAGACGGAGGGACATGGGGCAGACACAGAAAAATGATAATTAAAAAAAAAAGAGAGAGAGAGAGAGAGAGAGAGAGAGAGAGAGAGAGAGAGAGAGAGAGAGAGAGAGAGAGAGAGAGAGAGAGAGAGAGAGAGAGAGAGAGAAAAGGACGAGAAAAAGCAGAAAGAAAAAGACAGACAGACAAATTGAACGAGGATGACAAACACAGACAGGGATGTAAACAAACAAACACGCCATCAGATAAACACAGAAGGCCCAAACAAACAAACACATCGGCAACAACAAAAAAAAAGGGGCAGATAAACAGACAAGACTAAAACACACAAAGCAGGCCAACTGATGGGAGCAGGGGACGAAGAGATACCCAAGCAGGAACTCGGTGGGGGGGGGGGGGGGGAGGGGGGGGGAGGAGGGGGGAGGGGGCGGGGGCGGGGGGTGGGGGAGGAGGGGGAGGAGGGGGGAGGGGGGAAGAAAAAAAAAAAAAACAAGCAAAAGAAAAGTAGAAAGAAGGAATCAGAACAAGAAAGAATAGAGTGGAGAGGGGGGGGGGGGGGGGGGGAGATTGGAAATACGAAAGAGAAAGAAGAAGGAAGAGTAGGTAGGGGGGAGGGGGGAGGGGGCACGAAAGAAAAGAGGAGAAGAAAGAAAAAAAAGGATAAAATAAAAGAAGGAAAGAAACACAGAAAGAAAAAAAAAACAGGAGGGAAACAAGGAATGAAAGAATAAATTTTGAAATTTGAACCAAATGACAATAATAACGAACCCAAGAGAAATAAAAGAAAGCTTGACGGACGCAAAGAAGGGGAAAAAAAAACAGAAAAGACAGAAAAGAAGAAAAGAATGAAAAAAAAGGAAAGAAAGAAAGAAGAAATGAAGGGAAGAAAAAAGGGGAAAAGAAAGAAAGAGGTAATGAAGGAAACAAAAGAAAGAAAGAAAGATAGACAGAAAGAAATAAGGAAGGAAGGAACACGAGAAAAAAAAAAAGAGAGACAGAGAGAGAAAGAAGGAAGAGAGGGGAAGGTGGGAAAGAAGAGAGAGGAAAGAGGAAAAGAGAAAAAAAACACAAGAAAGGAAGAAGAGAAAGCAAGTAAAGAAACGAAGGAAGAAAAGGAGGAAAGAAGGAAAAGGAGAAAAAAAAAAAAAAAACAGGGAAGAAAGGAATACAGAGAGAGAGAGAGAGAGAGAGAGAGAGAGAGAGAGAGAGAAGAGAGAGAGAGAGAGAGAGAGAGAGAGAGAGAGAGAGAGAGAAAAGAAGAAAAGAAGAAGGAAACACACAAAACAAAAAAACTGGAACAGAAAGAAACAAAGAAAAGAAGAAGTAAGGAAACAAAAAAAAGAAAGAAAAATAAAGAAAAAAAGAAGCAGAGGAAAAGAAAGAACCAAACAAATATGATTAGAAAAAGGTAGAAAGAAAGAAAGAAAGAAGAAAGAAAGAAAGAAAAAGAAAGAAAGAAAGATAGAGAAGAAAGAGAAATGAAAGTTGACGAGAAGGAGGGGGGAGGGGATGGAGAGGGGAGATCGGGATGGGGATGGGGAGGGGGCGGGGGGCAAGGGGTGGGATATGGACAGACGAAGGCGAGAGAGAGAAAGGGTGTGGAGGGGGGTCGAGGAGAGAAAACGTGTGTGTGTGTGTGTGTGTGTGTGTGTGGGAAGAGATTGGTGGAAGGGGGTGGAAGATCTGATGGGAGAGCAAGAGGGAGGGAGAAAGGAGGGGAGAAGGGGGGAGGGGGGGGGGGCGGAGAGAGGCGTCAGGATATACTACAACAAGGAGGTGGTTCCAGCTGAAAAGGGGCAGCAGCAATAGCAGCAGCAGTAAAAGCGGCAACAGCAAGCAGCAAGCCGTGGCGGTCGGTGTCGGTCGTTCGTCTGCTGTGGGGGGCAGCCGGCCCAGTCCGGTAGAGCCCGCCACCCAAAATATGACGTGATGTATGGGCCCGCACGGCTAGACGTGACGCCATACACACACACACACACACACACACACACACAAACACACACACCACACACACGCACGGACGCAAACGCACGCACACACACACACACAACACACACACACATACCACACGCACGTACACACACACACACACACACACCACACACAACGCACAGGGTAGGCACCGCACACGCACCACACACAGAGGCACGCACACGCCGCGCACGCACACACACACAGCACGCACGACACACACACACACACACACACACACACAGAACACACACACACACACAGAACGCAAGCACAACACAACACTCGCAAACATACAGAGAGAGAGAGGGAGAAGAGAGAGAGAGAGAGAGGACAAGAGACAGAGAGAGAGAGACAGAGAGAAGAGACAGAGAGAGTTTTCAACAAGCCAATAGAGTCGTCTCGTGTTTTTGGAAAAATTCAAATACATAAAACATGATCAAAGCCGAGAAGAAGGGGTTGTTTCCGTTTGATTTGGGAGAGTTCTTGCGGAGTTATTTATGACGTCATTCCACTGTCGGGAGACGAGGGAGAAAAAAGGAAAAGAGGGGGAGGGGGGAGAATGGGGGGTGGGGATGGGGTGGTGGTAGTGGTGGTGGAGAGAGGGGGGGGGGGGGAGGACATGGAGAAGGGAATGGTGCGGGAAGAAAAGAAGGATTTGTATTGATAGAGGGGGGACACAGGAGGGACGAGAAAGACAATGAAAGAAAAAGAGAAAAGGGAAGAAAAGAGGGAAGAAGAAGGGTGGAGAGGAAAGAATGGGAGGGAAGAGGAGAGAGAAAGAGAGTGAAAAAAGAAAAGAAAAAGGGGGGGGGGGAGGGGGGGAGGAAGGGAGAGGGAGGAGAGAGAGAAACAGAAAGAGGAGGGACAGAGGGGAGAGAAGAGGTGGGTAGAGGGAGCCCGGAGAAGAGGAAGAAGAAGAAGAGGAAAGAAGAGGACAAACGTAAGGGAGAGAAGAAGGTAAGGAGGGAGAAGGGAAGAAGAGGGGAGGAAAGAGTCAGGAGAAAAAAGGAAGGGGGGAAGAGTGAGGGAGGGAGAAGAGAGAGATGGGAAGAGAAAGAAGAGCAAAGAAGAGAGAAGGAAATAGAAACGAGAGAAAGAGAGAGGGGGGAAAGAAGGAAGAAGAAGAAGACAGGAGAGAGAAAGGAGGAGAGAGAGAGAGGAAGAGAGAGGATGAGGAGAAGAGAAGAAAGAGAAGGGAGAAGGGAAGAAGAAGAGAAGAAAAGAAAAAGGGAAGGGCGAGGAGGAGAGGAGGAGGAAAGAGGAAGAGAAGAAGGGGGAGGAAGAAGGGATGAGGAGAGAGAGAGGGGAGGAGTGGGAGGAGAACGGAGAAAAAAGAGGAAAGGAAGGGAGAGAAGAAATGGAAAAGGGGGGGAAGGGGGGGGAGGGGAGAGGACAGAGAAAATGGAGAAGGGGGAGAGGAGGGAACCAGGGGAAGAGGGGGAGGAAGGAAAGGAGAAGAGAGGGAAAGACAGAGGAGGCGGGGGAGGGAGACAGAGGGATGGAAGGGGAGAAGAGAGGGAAGAGGGAAGAAGGAAGAAAGACAGGGAAGAAAAGAAAAGAGAGAAATAAAGAGAGAAAGAGGACAGAGAGGGAGGGAGAAAAGAAAGAAAAAGAAAAAGGGGAAGGGAGGGGGGAAAAGAAAGAGGAAGAGAAAAAAAAGAAAGAGAAAGAAAGGGAAAAGAAAAGAAAGGGAGAAAAAGAAGAGGAAAAAAAAGGGACAGAATAAGAGGGGGAAAAAAGGAAGGAGAAAAGGAAGAAGAAAGAAGAAGACCGAAGGGGGAGGGGAGAAAAAAACGAGGAGGGCGGGAGAAGAGAAAAAAGAAAGAAAAAGGGGGGAAAAGAAGAAGAGACAGGAGGAAAGAAAAAGGAAAAGAAAGGGGGGGGAAAAAAAGAGAAAGATAGAAAAAGGAAAGAAGGAGAAAAGGAAGGGAAAAGAAAAACAGACGAGAAAAATGAAGAAGAAAGAGAGAGAAAAGACAAGAGACAGAGAAGGAGAAAAGAGAAAAAAGCAGGGGGGAAAAAAGAAAAAGAGAGGGGGAAACGAGAGATAAAAGAAAAGAAAAGAAAAGAGACAGAGGACACAGAGAGAGAGAGAAGAGGAGAACGGAGAGAAGAAGTCAGAGACAGACGAAGCGAGAACAGAGATAGGACAGACACAAGCAGAGATAGAAGGAGAACAAAGGAAGAAAAGAGCAGACAGAAGAAAGAAGAGAAGAAAGAAGGAAAGAGGGGGAGTTAGGGGGAGGGATGGGACACTACCCACTTGAAAAATAAGGGGAAAGAGAAAGGAGCAGAGAAGAAGAAAGAATACATATAAAACAAAAATGGGGGCTAGAAAAGCAAAGGGGAGGGGAAAGAAACAGAAGAAAAAAAACGGGAATAGAAAAAAAAGAGAGACAAGGAGGGAGAGAGAAAAGGAAGGATGATGAGAATTGGAGGAGAGAGAGAGAGAGAGAGAGGTGGAGGGCAGACAGACGAAGACGAAACAGGCACAAAGGCAGAAAAGACAGATATACGAACAGACAGAAGAACAAAACACACAGACACAGACAGACAGACAGAGAGAGAGAGAGAGAGAGAGAGAGAGCCAGAGACAGAGACAGAGACCAGACTGAGAGACAGGGAAGAGAGGAGTGGAAAAAATGAGGGAGAGGATGAGGGAGAGGAGGAGGACAGAAGGGCGGACAGGCGAGAGAGAGAGAGAGAGAGACGAGAGAGAGAGAGGAGGAGAGAGAGAAGAGGAGAGGAGAGAAGAAAGAAGAAGAGAAGGATCGATTGGGGCGGGTGCAGAAGTGGGGGAGTAAAGGGGGATACAGCTGAACAGATCGACAAACAATCATGCCAACACGGCGGACACTTGAACGAACACATACTCTCGGGAAAGCCTTTAGGCCCATAGATCCCTCAGAAGCTGTTAGATACATACATAGTGAAAGAGCAAGCAATGTGGGTCATTTTTCTTCAAAGAGTTTGTGTCATACATTGTATGCTGTTTCCTATTCTTTTCCTTTACCTAGGTAGTTGTGTGTGCATGCGAGCGAGCGTGCGTGCGTGCGTGCGTGCGTATGCATACGTGCGTGTGCGTGTGCGTGTGTGCGTGTTGGAAGTAACATCAGTTGGGCGTCCTTGTTGTGTGAGGTGCATAGGAGAAAGGATTACAGCAAAGCTGGATTGGAGTTACGGGCCTTGAGACGAGCAGGGAAAAGTTACTCTCCTTGTTTGTTATCGAAACGCTTATAATTGAATATATTAGTGGGGGGAGGGGGGGATTCTTAAATGATGAAAAAAAGGGAATTACAAATAAACCAAAACCAAACCCCCAAAATGAAAAACGAAATAAATGACTAAGTAAATGAATAAATAAATAAATACGTTTTAATAGCATCGATTTACTTCTAAATAAAATATCGGTGAAATTCCAAGTCGCTTGAGGAACAAGCCTGTGTTTCGGGTGGAAAATCACGTCTGCATTTGCATACCGTCCTCTCTCCCTCCCCGCCCCCCCCCCCCCCCTTCCCCCACCTCCTTCTTCCTGTGCCCCTATCCCTACCGCCTTTCTCTCACGCAAGAAGACCCCCCCCCCCCCCCCCCTAACCATTGGTTTGGGGCAGGGAGAATAAAACATTGAGATACAACATTTTCTTCTCATCAGACAGCAGATAAATAGTAAACAACAGACAGACAGCTGTGAAGTAGTAAACAAAAACAGAACTGACGAACTCCCGGCTGGGAGGTCGTGGGTTCGAATCCCATCAGAGTCATGTGGGTTTTTTCTGCCCCGACCGGCTCCTACCCAGAGTTGAGTTTTGCTGCGGACTCCTTTGGGAAGACTGGGACCACACAGTCGAGTTTCATCCACTTAACGGATGCGTTTCAGAGAGTGTTGCTCAAATTTCCTGACCAACACTGCAGGTGCCTGTATCTCTCGGGCTGGTTGACGCCGGGATATATTATGAAAGGAAGCGTAGAGTACAGCCCTGTCATGTAGTCTCAGACCGAAATGGAAATCCGTAGCATCATCTTGATCATCCTCATTCTCATGATCAGCATAAAAAAAAATGTCTCAAATTCTGTGGCCCTTCATGCCCTGCTCTCATGGTAACCTCAATTTCGATGTCCTCTCCACGTCTGTGGCCTTGGTTTGGTTCCGTCGGGGTCACCAGTATCGGCGAGTCCATGGGGGGCTGTCGTTGGACGGACGTGGTGGCGCCCCTCGGGAGGGAGAGCTCACTCACGCCGGCTCCGCGACTAAGCAATTATTGTCGTCAGTAGGGAGCTTAGTAGGTGGTGTCCTGCGTATGTTGGAGCAGAACAGGCGCCGCTGAACACCACTGAAGGGACTCGACAGCAGTGCAGTGTCTCCTCCGGTGGGTTGCCTCTTGACGGTGGATTGTCGGTGCCGGGGCTGCGGCGGGCCGACCGGGCTGTGGCTGTGGACGGGGTGTCGGAATGAGCGGCATGGGTGCACTGCCTCTGAGGTGGCGCAGAGATTGGGACAACAAAACAAAACAAAACAAAACAAAAAAAAAAAAAAAAAAAAAAAAAAAAAAACAACAACAAAAAACTGATGAGCTAGTTGAGAACATTAATTTGTCTTTGATGGACCGTTTTTTACGCAGTAAGTTTGAGTTTTTATCCGACAAACAGATATATTTTCTTTTTTTAATGAAACGGTTATGCCCCCCCCCCCCCCCCCCCCCCCCCCCCCCCCCCGCCCCTTCAACTCTTAGGCATTAGGCAGACGCTTTGTCATGATCAAATTTGGGGTATTCCATGAAACAAACCAACAACAAAAAATTGATGCGCAATATTATTCGTAAGTCACGTTCTGCGCAGTCTGTCATCTCTCTCTATAAGTGCTCCCCCCCCCCCCCCCCCCCCCCCCCCCTCCTTTTTTCTGCCTGGTTCTGACGACTACCACTGTTGGCTGACGACTGCCCTGCATCAACACTGAACGAGATATGGCATCATGTCTGTGTCGTTTCCTCTGCATCCCCCCCCCCTCCCTTCCCTTCCCTTCCCTTCCCTTCCCTTCCCTTCCCCTCCCAACCCCCCCCCCCCCCCCCCTGCTTGTTTGAAATTTCAATCAACCAACCTTGTCTCCACTGCTGAATTTAATTGGAAACGAATATCATTCGTTACACTTCTCTGAAGAATGTTTCCACTGTTGAAAAAAAAAATCGAAAAAACAAACATTATAGCATTTCTTTGAAGAAAATTTCTACCGTTGAAAATAATAGAAAAGGACTATTCATTACATTTCTCCGAAGAATGTTTCCACTGCTGAAAAAAAAATCGAAAACGAACATTTGTTACACTCCCTTCAAGAATGTCTATATTGTTGAACATACTTGAAAACGTTGATTACACCCACTAAAGAATATCTACAAATGAAATCAATTGAAAACGAAACATTTATTTATCATATCATCATTATGCCCTCGCTCCCGGTGGAGCATAGGCCATCGACGACCCTTCGCCATCGCACTCTGTTCTGGGCTGTTCTGGTCATTCCAGTCCAGTTGGTCCCTTGTTGTTTCAGCTCCGCCTCAGTGTCTCGCCTCCAGCTGTTGCGAGGCCGGCCTCTCTTCCTCTTTCCCTGCGGGTTCCAGGTCAGGGCTTGACGTGTGGTGCTGGACGCTGGCTTCCTGAGGGTGTGTCCAATCCAGCCCCACTTCCTTCGCAGTATCTGCTTGGCCACTGGTTCCTGTCCCGCGCGCTCCCACAGATCTTCGTTTCGGATCTTGTCCTGCCATCGGATTTTGTAGATGCGCCTCAGACAGGTGTTGAAGAATGTCTGAATCTTTTGTTGCATCGTCTGTGTTGTCCGCCATGTCTCGCATCCATAGAGCAGAATTGATTTCACGCTGGAGTTGAAGATGTGGAGTTTGGTTCTTATGCTGATTCCTCCACATGCCCAGATGTTCTTGAGCATGACGAAAGCTGCTCTTGCCTTGCCGATTCTGGCTGTGACGTCTCGGTCCGTACCTCCCTGTTGGTCAACCACACTTCCCAGGTAAACGAAAGACTCCACCTCCCTGATGGGCTCTCCACCGACTGTGACTGGTGTGTTGGCAGTGGTGTTGATTTTCATCAGCTCGGTCTTCTTCCTGTTGATCTTGAGCCCTGTCCCGGCTGATGTGGTCTCCAGGCGAGTGGTCTCGTCCTGCATCTGGCTGTGGCTGTGTGTTAGGAGCGCAAAGTCGAGGTCGTCGAGCTGCGTCCAGAGTGTCCACTGTATACCGTTGTTCCTGCCTGTTGTAGTGGTCTTCATGATCCAGTCAATGACCAGGAGGAAGAGGAACGGCGACAGCAGGCACCCCTGCCGAACTCCGGTCTTCACCTCGAAACTTTCGGACAGCTGACCGGCGTGGGCAATCCTGCAGTTCATGTCCTGGTAGGTGCACCGGATGAGGGAGATGATCTTCTCGGGGACTCCGTAAGGCCTCAGCAGCTTCCACAGCGTCTCTCTGTCCACACTGTCGAAGGCCTTCTCATAATCTATGAAGTTGATGTAGAGGGGGGAGTTTCACTCCAGCGACTGCTCCACAATGATGCGCAGGCTGGCGATCTGGTCGGCACATGATTTGTTCTGCCGGAAGCCTGCCTGCTGGTCTCGGAGCTTGGGGTCGACAGCCTCCTTCATCCTCTCCAGTAGAACCCTGTTGAGAACCTTGCCTGGCGTTGACAGGAGCATGATCCCTCGGTAGTTGCTGCAGTCCCTGAGGTCTCCCTTTCTTGGGCAGCTTGATGATGATTCCTTCCTTCTCCACTGGGCCGGTACCTCCTCCTTCTCCCAGATCTTGCTGAAGAGGGCTGTATAGCATGTTGACAGCAGTCTCTGTGTCTGCTTTGATGGCTTCTGCTGGTATCTCGTCCGGCCCTGCAGCCTTCCCATTTTCAGAGTCGTGATGGCCTTCTTGATCTCTGCCTTTGAGGTTTGTCACAGCTGATGGGCAGTTCTGTCTCTGCGGGTGGGATGTCTGGTGGTGCGTCAGGGGTGGGGCGGTTCAGCAGCTCCCCGAAGTGTTCCGCCCATCGTTTCAGCTGTTCCTCGGTTGTTGTCAGTGGGTTTCCGTTCTTGTCCTTCACTGGCTTGTCTGTCTGCTGGAACTTGCCCGTCAACTTCTTGGTCACAAGGTACAGGTCCTTCAGGTTCCCCTGTCCGGCTGCTGCCTCTGCTTGACTGGCCAGGTCGTCAAAGTAGTCCCTCTTGTCCTTCTTGATGTTCCTCTTTACTTCTCTGTTCGCTGCTGTGTGCTCTTCCTGTGCCTTTGCCTTAGCTGCTCTTGTTCGGCTCGTGTTCAGCGTAGTTTTCTTCTCTCTCTCCTTGTCTCCAGCTTGTGGATGGTGTCGGCAGAAACCCATTCCTTGTGTTGGGTCTTCTTCTTGCCAAGAATCTCTTCACATGTGTCATGCCAGAGCTTCTTGCAGTGTTCCCACTGTGTCTCGATGTCCGTCTCACCGTCTTCTATCAGCTCTTGTAGCGGCTGGAACCTGTTGGAAAGGCTGATCTGGAATGCTGCCCGTGTGTCCCTGTTTCTGAGGAGTCCGACATTGTACCTTGTCCGTGTGTTGTGTTGCGTTGGTGAATGTCTTGAGGCGAAGTCTCACTGTTGTTAAAAGAAGGTGGTGGTCTGATGACACGTCAGCACCTCTCATCACTCGTACATCCCGCCATGATCTCTTGAACTTGCGGCTAATGCGATGTGGTCAATCTGGTTCTCCGTGACGTGATTCGGGGATCTCCATGTGGCCTTGTGGATGCGCTTGTGTGGGAAGATGCTTCCTCCTATCACCAGCTGGTTCAGGGCGCACAGGTCTGCAAAGCGCTTACCATTCTCGTTCATCTGTCCCAGTCCGTGTGTCCCCATGATGTCCTCGTAGCCTGTGTTGTCCATTCCAATCTTGGCGTTGAAATCTCCCATCAGTATGGTTATGTCCTTTGCTCCTCTTCTGTCTATCACTGTCTGTAGTTGCTGGTAGAAGTCATCTTTCTTCTCTTCTTCCGCATCATTGGGGAGCATAGCACTGGATGATGTTCAGCCTGATGTCATTCTTCTTCGTGGTAAACTTGGCTGTGATGATGCGGGAGTTGACAGGTTCCCATCCGATGAGTGCCCCCTGTGCCTCCGGTGCCAGCATCAGGGCCACACCCTCAGTGTGGGGGGCTCCATCCTCTGAGTGTCCTGAGTACAGCAGCTGTTCTCCAGATGAAAGTCTCAGCTGTCCTGACTGTAGCCACCTTGTCTCACTCAGTCCTAGCACTCCGATCTTGTAGTTTTTCATCTCTCTCGAAACTTGGATGGTTTTTCCTGTTTCGTACATCGTCCTGATGTTCCATGTGGCTACTACTCTCGTTGTTGTCCTGGGTGTTAGAAGGGGAGTCAGCCTTGCAGCTTCCTTTCGGCTTTCACTGCACGCGTCATAAGTCTCCGGGATGGAGACCCTTCCTTGCCCAGGTGAATGTTTTGGTTCACTGTCGTCGATGCTTCTGTAACTAGTCTTTTTTACAGGTAGGGTTGTTAGCCCTACGCAAACCCCTTTATTCTCGGGGCGAGGGTGGTCCTGCCTTAGTCGCCTCTTACGACATGCATGGCAGGGCAGTGGGTCTATTCTATGCCCAACGCACAGGGCGAAACATTTATTTATACCCCACTAAAAAAAGTCTCCACTGTTGAAAATAGTTTGAAAAGAAACATCTGTTGAAAGGTTAAAGTTCCCACAGCCCATCAACCGTAGGGGCAATGAACTGTCAAGAGATTAGAATCAGGCACCCGTTTACTGCAGGGTGAACAGAGAGGGTCTCAAGCCCTAACAATCTGACTCTACGCGTAGTTCTCACGATCGTCAGCTCCGCTAGTAAATGCTCAGACCATTTGACTACAAGGCCTCTATTACAGCTATCTGAAGAATGTCTCTACTGTAGAAAATAGCTGCGAACAAACATCTATTACACTAATCTTAAGAATGTCGCCAATGTAGGAAATAGCTACATACACACGCACGCAACGCATGCACGCACGCGCGCGCGCACACACACACACACACATACAGGCACACACACACACGCACACACAAATCTATTACACTAATCCAAAGAATGTCTCCACTGTAGAAAATAGCTGAAAACAATCATCTATTACACTAATCTAAAGAAATGTCTTCACTGTAGAAAATAGCTAAAAACAATCATCTATTACACTAATCTAAAGAATGTCTCCACTGTTGAAAAAGCCGAAAATAAACATCTATTACATTAAATATAAGAATGTCTCCACCGTAGAAAATAGCTAAAATCAATCATCTATTACACTAATCTAAAGTATGTCTCCATTGTAGAAAATAACTGAAAACAAACATCTCTTACATTAATCTAAAGAATGTCTCCACTATAGAAAATAGCTGAAAACAAATATCTATCACATTGATCTAAAGAGTATCTCCACTGTAGAAAACAGATGAAAACAAACATCTCTAACAGTAATCTAAAGAATGTCTCCACTGTCAAAAATAGCTGAAAACAATCATCTATTCCATTAATCTAAAGAATTTCTTCACTGTAGAGAATAGCTGAAAACAATCTTCTGTCACATTGATCTAAAGAACGTCTCCACTGTAGAAAATAGTTATAGCAAAAATCTGTTACACTAATCTAAAGAATGTATCCATCGTTAAAAGCAGCTAAAAACAAACATCTCTTACACTAATCTGACCAATGTCTCCACTGTAGAAAACAGCTATATACAAAAATCTGCTACACTAATCTAAAGAATGTATCCACCGTTAAGAGCAGCTAAAAAAAACAAACATCTCTTACACTAATCTAACGAATGTCCCCATTGTAGAAAATAGCTATAAAAAAATCTGTTACACTAATCTAGAGAATGTATCCACCGTCAAAAGCAGCTAAAACAACCATCTCTTACACTAATCTGACGAATGTCCCCACTGTAGAAAAAATAGCTGAAAACAATCATCTGTTACACTCATCTAAAGAATGTCTGATAATTTTCTTCTATTTCGCAGACACAGGGTCCGAATCTGAACACAAGCATAGCGGGTCTTCTTCAGGTCTTGCCAGCTGCCAAAGTAGAGCTTGGTCCTCATAAATGGAGTTGGTTCTGACCCTGAGGCTGGTTGTTCTTTTGGATGGAGAGGACACCTGCACGAAAGAAGGGGTCAGCTGTTTGGTTTGGTCCTCTTAAACCGCAGGGTCAGCTTAGTGAGGGGCACTATCGGTGTGAACTTCCTGCTCATGTGATCCTTCAGTCGGTTCTGGACGGTTGGGTACCTCACCAAAGTCACCTGCTGCTCTCTGGGCACATGGTGGGGGTAGTAATCCCTCTCCATCTGGGGCTTCAGGAGCCACCTGATGATGCCTTACTTCTCTCACGGTGGATGGCCCTGTGGTGTGGGTGATCTTCCTGAACTCTTTGCCAGCTGAACTACCACCCCACAGTGAGTTGGGATCTTATGGGAGACCGCTCTACTGGGTCCCCTGACCTTTCACAGACCTGTCACGTGGGGGAGCTTGTCACTCTCTCAGGGCTTGGAGTACAGAGAGAGACAGAGAGAGAGAGAGAGAGAGAGAGAGAGAGAGAGAGAAGAGAAGAGAGAGAGACACAGAGAAAGAGAGACTGAGAGAGAGAGAGAGAGAGAGAGAGAGAGAGAGAGAGAGAGAGAGAGAGAGAGAGAGAGAGAGAGAGCATTTGTTTGGCATTGATCTCAATTGTCTTGCATGACAGTGACAGCCTGCGGCGAGTGCTTCCCTCTCAGCTCCATGAGTTTTCTGCAGCGCCTGCCGAGCAACTTTCTTCCAGTCCCACTGAAGCAGGATGCCAACTCCTCCGTTCGTCACAGCTTTGGAGTCCGACCACTCGGTGTATACAGGAATGCTTGCTATGGGCATCGTTCTGCCAGCGTAGGACTCTGTCGAACTGTCATTCTCCTAATGACCCGGGGTGACGGAAGGCTAAAGGTGCCAGCTCCAAACATCTGGCTGGTCTGGGTGCCTTTGGTTTCTGGCATGTGCCAGGAAAGCAATGGATTTGCTTCCATTGGTTTAAAGTCCTGATACTGCCAGATACTGCCAGATGACTGCCAGATGACTCCCCCGCTTTCATGGGCAAAGCTGCTCTGCTTCCGCAATTATTTATAGAGTGAAAAAAAAGCTAAAAACAGACATGTAATGCATTCTTCCAAAGAATGTTTCTACGATACTATCGTTGTTGTTTTGTTGTTGTCGTTGCTGCTGCTGCTGCTGCTGCTGCTGCTGCTGCTGCTGCTGCTGCTGCTGTTAATATTCTCATTGTCCCATGACAGTGGATGTGGGGGGGGGGGGGGGGGGGGGTATCATGACGGACCTTTGGGCAGTCAGGGATATTGTCATCCTTCTGTCCTAAATCATGTGCTGCAGGGCTGAGGTGGCATGACCTGTCGGGTCGTTTACGTTTCGTTTTCCGTCCAGGACTTCATCGGTCTGTGCTCTGGAATGTTCTCCACTTTACGGCACCCTGAGCCCTGTGGAATACTCTCCCCTTCACGGCACCCTGAGCCCTGTGGAATGTCCCCTTCACGGCACCCTGAGCCCTGTGGAATGTCCCCTTCACGGCACCCTGAGCCCTGTGGAATGTCCCCTTCACCCACCCTGAGCCCTGTGGAATGTCCTCCCCCTTCACGGCACCCTGAGCCCTGTGGAATGTCCCCCTTCACAGCACCCTGAGCCCTGTGGAATGTCCTCCCCCCCCCCCCCCACCCTGAGCCCTGTGGAATGTCCCCTGCACCCTGAGCTCTGTGGAATGTCCCCCTTCACGGCACCCTGAGCCCTGTGGAATGTCCCCCTTCACGCACCCTGAGCCCTGTGGAATGTCCCCCTTCACAGCACCCTGAGCCCTGTGGAATTTACATGTCACAGCACCCTGAGACAGGGAATGTCCTCAACCCTTCACGGCACCCTGAGCCCTGTGGAATGTCAATCCCCTTCACAGGAGGAGCCCTGTGGAATGTCCCCTTCACAGCACCCTGAGCCCTGTGGAATGTCCTCCCCTGCACGGCAAAGAGGAAGCCCTGAAAATGTCCTCCCCTTCACAGCACCCTGAGCCCTGTGGATGTCCTCCCCTTCACGGCATGATGAGCTCTGTGGAATGATCCCCCCCCCCCCCCCCCCCCCCGACACACACACACACACACACAATGACGACGCTGAGCCCTGTGGAATGTGTCCCCTGATGATGAGATCTGTGGAATAAATCCTCCCCTTGATGCACCCTGAGCTGATGGAATGTCCCCCCCCCCCCCCACTTCACAAACACCCTGATGATGATGTGGATGTGATGATGATGAGATGAGGACCTCACGGAGGAGAGCCCTGTGGAAGGGTCTGGTTCACAAGAGGCGATGACAATTTACGATGACAGTGAAAAGACAAGACAGGGAAGTGGGAAAACAAGAAGAAGGTGGGTGGTAGCAAAAAAAGAAGAACAAATGGAGGAAAAGGAAAAAAAGGAAAAAACAACAGCAACAAAGACAATAGCTGCAAACAAAAGGGGAAAAGAAGAAAAAAACAAAGGAAAAGAAAAGAAGAATGCTGCGGAGAGAGAAGAAGAAGAAGAGAATGAATGATGATGATGATGATGATGATGATGATGATGATGATGATGATGATGATGATGATGGATAACGGCGAGGGCGACAAGGACAACACAACAACAATGATGACGCTGATGCTGATGATGATTTAGATGATGATGATGATGATTTAGAGATGATGATGATGATGATGATGATGATGATGATGATGATGAAGGATTTAGATGATGATGATGATGATTTAAATGATGATGATGATGATGATTTAAATGATGATGATGATGATGATGAGGAGGAGGAGGAGAGAGGAGGAAGAGGAGGACAGAAGGAGGAGAAGGAGGAAGACGACGAGACAACGACGACGAAGAAGTGACAACGAAGAAAAAGAAGAAGAAGAGAAGAAAAGAAGAAGAAGAAGAAGAACAAAGAAAAAAAAGAAAAAAAAAAAAAAAAAAAAAAAAAAAAAAAGAACAACAACAAGGAAAAAAAGACAGGGAGTAGAAAAAAACGATAGGAGGAAGAAGAAAGGTCTAGATTTAATAGGAACGCAGGACAAAGGAGAAATTAATGCGCTAAAAATGCAAACATGCATAAATCAGATCAAAAACACAAACAGACACAACACACAACACACAGAAAGAACAAAAAAGTAATGCACGCACGCGCGCACGCGGGCGCGCACGCACAGGCACACACATATAGAAGGTGCATGCAACACAGAAGAATAAGCATATTTACACACAGACACACACACAGAACACAGACACACACACACACACACACACACACAGGACACACAGGACACACACCACACCACACACACACACACACACCACACACACAGACACACACAGAACACACACACACACACACACACACACAACACCACACACACACACACAGACGCGCGCGCGCGCACACACACAACACACACACACACAACACACAACACACACACAAACACACAACACACAACAGTGCAACACCGCACACACACACCACACACACAACACACACACACCACACACACACACACACACACACACACACACACACACACACACACACACACACACACACACACACACACACACACACACACACACACACAACACACAACACACACACACACACACACAACACACACACACACACACACAACACACACACACACACACACACACACACACAACAACACACAACACACACACACACACAACACACACACACACCACACACACACACACACACACACACACACACACACACACACACACACACACACACAAACAACAAAAACAAAAACACCCGAGCATAATAATCATGATTCCACTGAAACTGAAACCTTCTCCCAGACCTCCAACGAAACCAGCTCTTCACTTTGTTTCGTTTTGTTTTCTTTTCTTTTCATTTTCTTTTTTTCACTCGTTAATAATGTTTACAAACAACGCGCGCGCTCTACAACCTATTACGCATGCGCGCACGCTTGGCGGCAACTTCCTCTCATTGACATCTACCTCAAGACGAGAAAGCTTGGCCGCGGGAATTACTATGCACGGGAGTGTGGGTGTTGGTGTGGGGGGGGGGGGGGGGGGGGGGGGGTAGGGTTGTTTTGGGAGGGGAGGGGGGGGGGGAGGGGAGCGGAACATTAGACGTAAGAAATATTAAAGGAGAGGAGAAAGGAGAGGGGAAGGGGGAGGGAAGTACGGAGAGGCGGCGGCAGAGCAGAGGAGGAGAAGACAACGAGGATGGGAGGGATGGGGGGTGGGGGTGGGTGGGAAGGAGAGGAAACGGGGGGGGGGGGGGGGTTGAGGAAGGAGGAGCAGATGTGGGGGGGGGGGGGTGGGGGGGGAGGTTGGGGGGGGGGAGTATAAGGGATTGCAT
>JADBJO010001507.1:285000-292500 GCA_016801955.1 Conus betulinus
ACTTCGGTGGTGCTCGGTTGTGTCTGTTCTGATCCATTATATACCGGACAACTCCTTGCTGATCCCCTTACTGGTGACAGTTGTTGCTTAGCTACAAAGCCAACGTGACCTGGGGGTTCTCAGAGAAGGCGGGCCACAACGTCCATCCAACGACAGTTCCTGCACTGTCCGATATCGACGACTCTGAAACAACTCATCACCAGCTGGGGCATCACAAACAAATGAAAACAGGTCACCGCAACAGCAGGGCACAAAAGACCACAGAATTTGAGACGTTTTAACGACGATCAGTGTGGATAGAGGATGAATAAGTGGCTGATCTCTGGAATCCGCATGGTATTTTCCAGTAAATGTTGAATAGAATGGGAGACCGACGACAACCCTGGCACACACTCTCAGTGTTGTTTGATAGCGGTTATTATTCAAGACAACAGCACTTTTGTACCTTTGTAGAGTGTTGATACGGTATAGATGAAGTTGTTGTCAAAGTCATTGTCACAGTCACACTTCCTCATAACCTGCTACAATCCTTCACACAGATATGGTCAAAGGCTTCGTGGAAGTCGACGGCGTTCTCGTAGATCTCGCAGTGGTGTTGAATACGCGCGTCTTTATCAGCAGTCTGGTGATGAAGATCTGATCAGAGGCGTTCGCTATTAGCCGTTCTTCCAAAACTTTCTCTCTGAGCAACAAGACCCTCAGCATCAGTTTTATTTGGCTGATAGCTTCAACTGGAGATCCCGTGGTTTTGACAGACACAAGTTTGCTTTCTTGGCTAGATAGAGGAATGGGTCGAGATTCGTGTCGACTGTCTGGTCTCCTATATTCTCTGACCGATAGTTGCCAGAGCTTTGAAGACTTCTCTCCTTCCGTGCTTCCGTAGCTCTGCCGGCGCGTTATTTGCCCCTTGTGACTCGTTCTCTTGGGCGTACGGACAGCTTCCTCTGCCTCTTGGAGCATCGGAATGTCCCCGAACTCACCAGTAATACTACAGCAGGGGTTCCTGAAGCTTTTGCTTTTGCACCTTCGCTTTTGCTTTTGCACCTTCGCTTTTTTTTTTTTTTTTGCAACTACCTAGTCTACCTTCAAATGATTGCTACTCATACGCATAAAAAAAGAAAGTATTCAACTGAAAAATAGTGCCCTGGTTTCTTTTCTTTTCTTTTCTTTTTTAAAGTCTTCGCTGAAAAAAACTACCTTATTATGTATTCCAATGTTTTTGTCGTTCAATGTTAATGTCAATTTTGCTGCTAATGTTCTTTCGTCTGTATCTGATTCTTGTTTTTTATCACCTAGGTTTCGGTATAACAGCACTTTGTATTGCTTGGTTTTGTTTCTGTTTTTGTTTGATTGTTTGTTTGTTGTTTGTTTGTTCGTTTGTGTTTGTCACATCGTTTTTTCGTGGTTTTCGTCCTTTCATTTCCTTTTCAGTCTCTGTCTCTGCAATTTATTCTGTATATTTGGTTTTTCATTCCTTTACTCTACTCTTTTCTTCAGTTTTAGTCAGTTTCTTTTCTTTTCTTTTTTTGCAATCTTTCCGTCTTCGGGATGTTTTCTTAACAGCGGGCAATATCAGACGTCCCACAACAAACAAAACTGGGTTGATGAAGACACGGATGGGAAGGGGGAGGGGTGGGTGATGGTGGTGGAAGGGGGAGGGTGACGTGCCCCGAGGAAGGAGGAGGCAAGAAGTGTGAAGGAAAGGAGTGAAGCTCCATGGTGGGGCTTGTCGCCTTGCTCCTCCCCCCTCCCCCACCCTTTCAATATCCATTCTCTTCTCTCTCTCTCTCTCTCTCTCTCTCTCTCTCTCTCTCTCTCTCTCTCTCTCTCTCCCCTCTCTCTCTCTCTCTCTCAATGCATCCATCTCTCTCTCTCTTACTCTCTCATTCACGTATATCCCATTCTCCTCCCTCTCTCTCTCCCCTTCTCTCTCTCCCCCTCTCTCTCTCTCTCTCCCGTCTCTCTCCTCCTCGTCTCTCTTCTCTCTATATATATCTATATATATATATATCTCAATAATCAATTCCCTGTCTGTCTGTCTGTCTGTTTGTCTCTCTCTCTCTCTCTTCTCCCTCTCGCTCTCTCCTATCTTACTTTTGAACATTCTCTCTCTCTCTCTCTCTCTCTCCTATCTCATCTCCCTCTCTATCTATCTATCTATCCGTCTTCCGTCTCTCTCTCCAAACATCGTTCCGTCTCTATCTCTCAACATCCATTCTCTCCCTCTTCTCTTCCCCTCTCCCTCCCTCTCTCTCTCTGTCTCTGTCTCGTCTCCGTCTCTCTCTCTCTCTCTCTCTCCTCTCTCTCCTCTCTCTCCTCTCTCTCTCTCTCAAGACCTGGGTCCGTCTGCCTTGCGACGGGCGACCAATCAGCTCCCTCAAAACTCTGACTCATCGTCTACAGACCCCCTTTTCCCCCTCCCCCACCGTTCCCCTACTTCCAACCCTCACCCACCCCTCCTCACACCTCCCACCCCTACCTCCCATCTTCTTCCTTCCTCTACCCCTACCACCCTTAACCTCCACCATTGTCCAGCTTCCTCCCTCCACCCTTCCTGCTCCCTTATCCTCCTCCCCCCTCCCCGCGGCTTCTCCTTCCCTCCCCCTTTACATCATTCTCTCTCCCTTCTTCTTTATCTCCCTCCCTTCTCTCTCTCCCTGCTCTTCCTTTTCTTCTCTCTCTCCCCTCTCCTCCTCTCTCTCTCTCTCTCTCCTCCGCCCTATCATCTCTCATTCAAACTTCCCACTCTCTCACTCTCTCCTCTCTTTCCTCTCTCCTCATCGTCTCTCTCCCTCTCTCCCTCTCTCTCTCTTCTCTCTCTCTCTCTCCTCCTCCATCTCTCCTCTTCTCCTCGCCTCTCTCTCTCTCTCTCATCCTCTCTCCCTCTCTCTTCGCCCTCTTCTCATCTCCTCTCTCTCCGCAATTCTCTCTCCCTCTCTCTCCTCTCCTCCTCTCTTCCTCTCTCCTCCTCTCTCTCCCCTCTCGTCTCTCTCTCCTCTCTCTCTCTCTCTCTCCTCTCTCCCCTCTTCTCTCTCCCTCTCTCTCTCCTCTCCCTCCTCCCTCTCTGGTCTCCCTCTCCTTCTCTCCATCCCTCTCCTCACTCTCTCTCCCTCTCTCTCTCTCTTCTCCCTCTCGCTCCTCTCTCTCATCTCTCTCTCTCTCTCTCCCTCGTCTCTCTCTCTCATCCCTCTCTCTCCCCTCTTGCTCCCTCGCTTCCTCCTCTCCGTCTCTCTCTCCCGTTCTCATCCATCTCTCGCCCCTCTCTCTCTCTCCTCCTCTCTCGCAAACCCTCTCCTCTCCCTACCGCCTCTCTCATTCCCCCTCTCTCTCTCTCCCAATCTCTTCCCTCTCTCACCCTCTCCCCCTCCTGTCCCTGCGACTCTCCAGTCCTCCTCATCTCCTCTCCTCTCCTCCCTCCTCTCTCTCTCTCTCACCCGGCCTCAGTCTCTACTTCTCTCCCTCTCCCGCTCACTCTCTCTCTCTCTACTCTCATCTCTCTCCTCTCTCTCTTGCTTTTGTCTGACGGTTTCTTATTTCATCTTGTTTTTTTTTCTTCTCTCATCTTTTTTTGTGGTGGTTGGTTGTTATTGTTTTCTTTCGAAACAGTATTCCATTGTTTTGCTCAAAAAGTAATCATAATCAAAGAAAAAATACGAAAAAAAAAAAGACGGTTCGGTAAAAATTAGCAAGATTTCTTTTTCCATGATCAGAATACAATGCAGAGTTCAAAATCATTAAAGATAATAACAGAAGTTCAGACAAAGATCACATCACTCCTCTTGTTCATATTCTACGTTACATTTTTTTAAAAAAAGCTTTTACTTAGGTAAGCTTATACCTGACAAATCCTTTTACTTTCCGTCTTCAGCGGAAGAGAGTTTTATCCCGTGGAAAAGAGATCAGTTCATTATTTATCTTTTCTTTTCAGTAAGGAAGAAATGATCGTGGAGATAAAATGGCTGAATCTAACTTTATGCATCAAAGCATCCCTGAAGAGAGTTCCGCTGGATACAAGGGAGGTAATTCTATGAACACCTTGGGTTTCTTTTACCATCATTGTCTCGTTACCGTGGCCTGGAAGGGCTGGTACTTTCTTTCATCTCTTTCTTCTCAGGTCATGCAGTCTCGAACCAGAATGGAACTCAGTAGCATCATTTTAATAGTGCACGTCCTCAACGATCATCGTAAAAAAAAAAAGTAATAAAATTACAAAAATACAAAACAAAAAAAAAACTATAAGAACCCCTCAAATTTCGTAGCCCTTCTTGCCCGCTCTCAAGATCACCAGAGGCTCGTTCATGAGATAAAAATGGAAATTGAAAAATCAGAATCGAGAGACTCTCTGACTAGGGAGTAAGGGAATGCTTGATTTTGACAACCTTACATTGTCAGAACCCTGGTTTTCTTTAACAGATTTTAGCAGTGCATTTTGAGCACCCCTTTTTACATCCATGCAAAAACATTATGTCCAGGATCCAGAAAGTCAGCCAGGCCCTCTGAAGATTAAGAGTGAAGGTCCTCCAGCAGAAAGACATAAGACTGTCCACAAAGCTTAAGATCTACAAGTCTGTAGTCCTTTCTTCACGACTGTATGGATGTGAAACGTGGACCCTGTATCGAAAGCATATCAAGCAGCTAGAACAGTTCCACACGTGATCGCTGCGCATGATTATGGGCATTCGCTGGCAGGACAAAGTCACAGACCAAGAGGTGTTGGACAAAGCTGGCTTGACAAGCACTGAGTCAATGTTGCTGAAGGCTCAGCTACGCTGGACTGGGCACGTCATCAGAAGGGGACGACAGCCGCATCCCCAGACAGCTGACGTATGGTGAGCTCAAAGAAGGCTCACGCAGACAGGGAAGGCCCACACTGAGATAAAAGAGCAATCTCAAATGGTGCGGCATCCAGCCTCGCGAGCTCGAAACCGTTGGTGCTAACAGATCATCTTGGAGGTCCCTCACCCTCAAAGCAACAGCTGCCTCCAAAGAGGACCGAAGACTGCGTCTGGCACTGCGAGGGAGGACAAACGACACACGGCCTTGTCCTCCTCAGTCCCAACTCAGACCATCGACGTGTCATCTGTGGGCGCCTGTGTGCTTCCAGCTTCGGGCCGCGGCGTCACAAGCGCTGTCATCGTCATCGTCATCGCTAATGACACAGACCGTCGTCTTTGTCGGCTCCCGACAAACTGCTACAACATCGTCAGTACCCTGGTTTTTCTTTAACAGATTTGAGCAGCGCAGTTGAGAGCTCCCGTGTTTCCATCCTCCCGTCAGACATGAGGGACTAAACGATCCACATGGTAGTGTGGCCATCTATGTTACAAACTGTCTGCACTCTAAACTGCAAACCACGCCCAGACTCTTTAAATCAGTGATCTAGAATCGGTATGGGCAGAAGCGAAAATAAATCGGTGTACATGACTGGATCATTTTATCCTCCGCCTAACTCAGACAAGTAACAGTGTTACAGTTTATCATTTTGAGCGATTTCGTTGCATATTTTTGTTTGTTTGTTTGTTTTTCAAAGAATCCACCTCGATACTTTCTACACTAACGGGCTAGCACCTCTTGTACCAAACAGTAGCTGAATCAGCGCGTATGACGGACAGTTTCATCTAATTATTGCTCAAACTTCCCAGCTTAGTTGACAAAACTAGTGTACTGTAGTGTATTGTGACCACAGTATTCTGCGCTGTTTCGGAAAACCGTGAAAATAAATTGCGCGCGATGTGTGTGTGTGTGTGTGGTGTGTGTGTGTGTGTGTGTGTGTGTGGTGTGTGTGTGTGTGTGTGTGTGTGTGTGTGTGTGTGTGTGCACGCGCGCGCGCGCGTGTGATCATATACACATAGACCCACGTATTGTGTAAGGCGTATTTCGATGCAGGTTCTCAAGCACTTTGATTAAGATTAAGATTAAAATTATAGTCTCGTCAGAACAGTATAAACCGAAGATGAGAAAGGATTCGCGCAATCAACAAAACAATTCTACCGTGGTTTTTTTTTTTTTTTTTCAATCATTGTGATTGTCAGAATACCAACAAACTGAACACCGCCATCACTGACTCAGCAGTTAGTGCATTGTCTCCTCTGGTGAGTTCCCCCGCGACGGCCTGTATTTGGTTTCCTTTTGATGACATGCCTTTGGTGAGGCTTAGCAGGACTCTCTTGGTGTGGATATGTATGTCAGAGCGGGAATGGGCAACGTGGGGAAGTGACAGTAGAAAGCATAACAAATTAGAAGACTAACCAAACACAAGTCCCGCTGTGTTTTAATAGAAACAGAGCAAAGCATTAGTCGCCACAACTTTACACACGCGCGCGCAAGCACGCCTCGAAGCGCGCGCGCGCGCGTGCACACACACACACACACACACACACACACACACACACACACACACACACACACATACACACACACACGTAAGCACGCACACGGGCACACACACACACACACACACACACACACACACACACACACACACACACACACACACACACACACACTCGCGCGCACGCTCTCACGCACGCATACACGCACACTTACACACATACACACACACACACACACACACACACACACACACACACACACACACACAAGCACACGCACGCACGTACGCACGCACGCACGCACGCACACGCACACACACGCACGCATGCGCATACAAGCACAGACAGAGACACACACACACACACCACACACACACACACACACACACACACACACACACACACACACACACGCACACACGCACGCACGCACGCACGCACGCACGCACCCACGCACGCACGCGCGCGCGCGCGCGCACACACACACACACACACACACACACACACACACACTGTTTCCCAATCTGACCAATTTGTTATCAGTTCCAGGCAAAAGACGTCAAACTAAACAACACGTCTCAAAATGTGAAAATAGATTCCCTCTAAATGAGACAAATAAACAAAACATGAGCAGCTGACTTGATGTGCAAAGACAAATGAGATGATGCTACCGAAACTTTCACATGTTTTTAGAGAGCGAGTCTTACTTACGGACGGTAATATGGTGTGTGTGTGTGTGTGTGTGTGTGTGTGTGTGTGTGTGTGGTGTGAGAGAGTGAGAGAGAGAGAGAGAGAGAGAGAGAGAGAGGAGAGAGAGAGAGAGAGAGAGAGAGAGAGAGAACGAGTTTTTAATTGCAGACGGTAACATAGTGGTGTGTGTGTGTGTGTGTGTGTGTGTGTGTGTGTGTGTGTGTGTGTGTGTGTGTGTGTGTGAGAGAGAGAGAGAGAGAGAGAGAGAGAGAGAGAGAGAGAGAGAGAGCGAGATTTACAGACGGCAATGAAGAGAGAGACTGGCGGAGAAGGAGGAAGGAGAGAGAGAGAGCTTTACCCCGCAATCAAGGTGTTTCTTTGTACCCCTAAGCAATCGTTAGTTAATCTATCATCATTATTCATGACGCACGTGGGACAATAAGTCTGAATAGTGAATGGAAAAACTTATTATTTTAAT
>JADBJO010001507.1:310000-315000 GCA_016801955.1 Conus betulinus
GTGCGTGCATGTGTGTGTGTGTGTGTGTGTGTGTGTGTGTGTGTGTGTGTGTGTGTGTGTTTTGTGTGTACGCGCATGCGTGCACACACTGACAATTATAAAGGGGGACGTACAAGATTCGCTAAACCTGCGCATTGCAATACACCTGTGGTTTGCCTCCTAAGTAGATACAAAACCTTTATTTGGGTATTCCGCGTTTGACTGCTGATCTATAGATAGTTGAGTAAAACCAGACATAAACAGTTGACATCGAACACACACACACACACACACACACACACACACACACACACACACACACACACACACACACACACGCACGCACGCACGCACACGCACGCACACACACGCACACACACACACACACACACACGGACACGCAAACATACACTCACACACACACGCGCGCGCACTCACACACACACACACACACACACACACACACACACACACACACACACACACACACACACACACACACACACACACGCGCGCGCGCGCGCGCGCGCGCGTGCAGAGAGAGTCAAAGAGAGAGAGAAAGCACACAATAATACAATATCACCACACTACTCCACACTATACATGAATACATTTGAATTACCCTGTACATGATCACTTATGCCTTCTATTTTGATCTACCGACTTGGGACATAACATGAGCAAACAAGTTACAACCAAACTGATTTTCTGTTTCACGCCCAAAACTGACACCAGAAAAAAAAGAGATCCAACTTAGTTCAAACAATAAAACGATGTTGAAGATCACATGAATGGTGAGAGGCAACCCGCAAAGCCTACGTTCGATTCATGATCATCCGTGGTTTCCTCTAATTCCGGACAGCATACCGCCAGGTGATTTTTTTAAAAGAAAAAACGATAATTACAGCAGATGTCATTTACACCCTGCTCGATTTCCCTTGCGTCCCTGGGTCAGAATAAAACGCTGATCCCACCACCTTCTACCCCCGACACCAGCTGCAGCCCAGACAGTCCCAGTAAACATTCTATTATCACTGGGTCAAAGTAGAAGGCCAATCCCCACCACCTTCTGCTCCCGACACCAGCTGCAGCCCAGACAGTCCCAGTAAACATTCTGTTATCACTGGGTCAAAGTAGAAGGCCAATCCCACCACCTTCTGCTCCCGACACCAGCTGCAGCCCAGACAGTCCCAGTAAACATTCTTTTATCACTGGGTCAAAGTAGAAGGCCAATCCACCACCTTCTGCTCCCGACACCAGCTGCAGCCCAGACAGTCCCAGTAAACATTCTATTATCACTGGGTCAAAGTAGAAGGCCAATCCCACCACCTTCTGCTCCCGACACCAGCTGCAGCCCAGACAGTCCCAGTAAACATTCTGTTATCACTGGGTCAAAGTAGAAGGCCAATCCCACCACCTTCTGCTCCCGACACCAGCTGCAGCCCAGACAGTCCCAGTAAACATTCTGTTATCACTGGGTCAAAATAGAAGGCCAATCCCACCACCTGCTCCCGACACCACCTGCAGCCCAGACAGTCCCATAAACATTCTGTTATCACTGGGTCAAAATAGAAGGCCAATCCCACCACCTGCTCCCGACACACCACCTGCAGCCCAGACAGTCCTAGTAAACATTCTGTTATCACTTCGACTCGAAATTACTCCCCGGGGAGTGAGAAAGGGCACGTGCTCAACCTCATCCAACGAAGAGTGAATCCAGACCGACCTCTCCCTTAGTCCCCCAAATTATCAAAGCGTCCCACACGAGAAAACATGACAATCAATGCACCTGAGTTTGAACGAAAGGGTGGAGAGTGTGGTGGTGTTTCTGGACCTGAGTCCTCGGAATTTCTCCACATCCTGTTCCAAAACAACCCCTCACAGACCGATTTGGAGCACGAACCAGTAACATTCCTTGAAGTGATATAGGCAGGTGCCCATTTCTACCACCCGATCAGATAGGGCGGGTAAGTCTAGGTGTGTGCCTACATTCAATCCATGGGGTGCATGTGGACCATACCCCAAATCTTTCTACCAGGGAGTGGTTTTGCAATAGGGCGGGAATAGTTCTGGCTTAGATCCAGAATCAAATACCACTCCACTGTGGATACCCTCACACTGCAAAAAATACATGACAATGAGGAAGCAGACCGACTGGCAAAGGAAGGAGGACAGCAGCCCCAACTGGAACAGGAAGCCTCCTTTGAAGAAGCCAAAACCATGATCACGGAGAAGCAGAAAAGAAAATGGCTTGAGAGCAGCACCCAGACTTCATAAAGACTGATACACAGCACCTGCTGCCCAGATCAGACCAAGTGAGCATCGTCAGACTGAAGACAGGGAACACCACATGTTCGCAAAATTCCACATCGGCGAGTCTTAAGAGTGCCCATGCGGTACAGCCCCAGTGACTATGAAAACACTTCCTGCAGGACTGTCCTACACATCAACAAAAGTTAAGAGCCGAGACCTGGCCTGCTGACACATCGACGAGGGAGAAGCTCTATCTCTGGAGGGTCTCCGCCGTACAGCAGCCTTCGTCAGTGCCTCTGGGGTTCCTGTCTGAATGTATAAGTAAGAAGAGAAGAAGATGAAATCCTATCCCACCCCCAACCCTTCCCTTCAAATTCTGGTGCAATGATTAGCTTAAAAGGAGAGGTGTAATTTTGCAACAAAGGGAAAATCACTCTGGTTTACTCCCGGAGAGGTGGGTCTGGGGCACGAGTCCTTTCTCACCCGCAGGGGAGCGACTTGGGACATGGAAGACTACAGAATGTTACCCCTGAACTACAGATTAATATCGATGTGTGTGTGTGTGTGTGTGTGTGTGTGTGTGTGTGTGTGTGTGTGTGTGTGTGTGTGTGTGTGTGTGTGTGTGTGTGTGTGATGGACGTTTCTCTCTCTCTCCCTCTCTCTGTCTCTGTCTGTCTGTCTGTCTGTCTGTCTGTCTGACTGTCTGTCTGTCTGTCTGTCTGTCTGTCTCTCTCTCTCTCTCTGTATGTGTGCGTGTGTGTCCGTACATGCGTGTGTGTCTGTGTGTAGGTTGTGTGAGAGTGTTCATGCATGTAAATGTGTGTGTGCGTGCGTGTGTGTGTGTGTGTGTGTGTGTGTGTGTGTGTGTGTGTGTGTGTGTGTGTGTGTGTGTGTGTGTGTGTGTGTGCTCGCTCGCTCTCTGTCTTGTCTGTCTGTCTCTCTCTCTCTCTCTCTCTCTCTCTCTCTCTCTCTCTCTCTCTCTCTCTCTCTCTCTCTCTCTCTCTCCTCGCACGCGCATGCGTATTCTTTGCAAATTTATTACGCTTTGAATTTTGGTCATTTGAAATGAGCAGAAATGTTTTAAGCTGGTGTGCTGTCTAGTAATGTATGAGATGGTATAGCCCACAGCCAACAATTCGTCCTGCCAGCTGAAGCTAACAGCGCAGACGTCTGCAGTCTGGAATCCTGACAACAGATGCCAGCGCCACTTACAGGTGGTTTGGGAGGGAGGGATGGATGGATAGGAGTGGGTTCTCTCTCTCCCCCCCTCCCTCTCCCTCCCCCCCCCCCCCCTCTCTCTCTCTCTCTCTGTCTGTCTGTCTGTCTTTCTCTCTGTAGATAGATATACATATACGGATGCATACATCGATCTATCTATCTATCTATCTATCTATCTATCTATCTATCTATCTATCTATATATATATATATATGTATGTATGTATGTATGTATACATATACATAGAGGTGTGTGTGTGTGTGTGGTGTGTGTGTGTGTGTGTGTGTGTGTGTGTGTGTGTGTAAAAGATGATTAAAACGGTATGGTAATTAAACCTAAACACAGATGACTTTAATTTCCAAACAGGGAGATGTTATTCACACACACACACACACACACACACACACACACACACACACACACACACACACACACACACACACAACACCACACACAGAGAGAGAGAGAGAGAGAGAGAGAGAGAGAGAGAGAGAGAACAAACACATTCGTACCCATACTCCGCCACCACCACCACCATCACCACCACACCAACACCCAGTACGCTGGAGAGAGGAGGGTAGGGGTAAGGTGTATAAGATGAGGTCGACTGGGAAAAGAAAAGCATTCAGGCGAGTAGAGAGAGAGGCAGAGGCCCCAAGTCACAAAAACTATGAATATTATACAAACCATGTCATTAACCTTCATGAGGTCAGTGTGAATGCTGTGTTTGTTTACCATGTGTATCGCAAACATGACAACATCCAAAGTTTTCTTTAGGCGATATTAAGTGTGGGCCGTTTCAGTTTGGTTTGTGATAATAATAATGATAATAATAACATTAATAATATAATGATGATGATGATGATGATGATGATGATGATGATAATGATGATGATAACAGTAATAATAATGATGATGATGATTAGATGATGATGATGGTGATAATAATTGTAATAATAATAATAATAATAATAATAACAATGACAATGACAGAGCATTTACAAAGCGCCTTGCGAAAGGCTCAAGGCACCCCTCTCGGGGTTGGGCCGACAAATTACTCTCTCTCGACCGTGGTCTGCGTGGACCATAGAAGAGACTCAGGCGGCGCTGGACAGCGACTTTCAGTCGTGTTCCCTAGCTCTTGGAGGCGGCCTCACGCGGCACAGGTCCATCGCCACCCGAGCATGAAGGAGGCCGCCTGGTGGCCCTGAAGACAGGATGTAGCCGGCCGTTTTGTCCGACCCGGCCGTTTTGTCCAACCTCGGACAAAACGGCTAAAACCCGGCTGTTTTGTCCGACTTTCAATCTTTTGTCGGACAAACCGGCCTGGTTGAACAAAACGGCCGGCTCTAAATAAGCGGCCGTTTTGTCCCATATATTTTTAAATTGTTCTTTGCCCAGTTTCACTGGTGGGTTCGAAACGGCCGGCGCTACACAGGCCTTTTGAAGATAGAAAGAAGCTAAGAAAACCGACGCCCGCTGTCGTCCGACCACCACCACGAAGCGAACTGGAGTTCACATGGAACTAAAGGCTGAGAGCGTGGAGGACG
>JADBJO010001507.1:320000-325000 GCA_016801955.1 Conus betulinus
AGACAATGAGACCGGCTCCCGAACAGAACTTTTTTTTCTTTCGGTTAAGAGTTTCGGAGGCATGGGTGGATGGGGCGTGAGAGGGGAGAAGGAAACTTGACCAGCGATGGAATTGGTACTGACTCTGACGACAGGGAAGAGTGAGAGGGCAAGACGGGAAGGAGAGGGGAGGGGGGAAGGCTGGGAGAGGGATCCAAGGGAAGTGTTGGTTGGGAGTGGTGAGGAATGACGAGACGTCTCTCAATCAATTTCAAGCAAAACAAGCCAGAATCCAGCACCCACCACGAAGACTCCTTGTTTGTTGATTTTGTGACGAGAGTTGGGAGTGGGTTGGTGTGTCCTCTAGGGGAAGGACTTAGAATATTTTCTTTTATTAGAGTTGTGGTAAATTTCCACCTCCACCCTCTCTCTTACTAGTTATGGAAGGAGCAACTTTCCGGAACTAGTCATCGAAAGAAAAGTGTTTATTTTTTTTTCTCAGGACTGTTAAAAATACTCAATAGTGGATCAGGGATAAGTTTCCTTAGGCTTGAACTCTTAAAAGTACTTGTAGCTCTGAGAGACAGAATTAGAGAGAAGTTCAAACATTCAATACTGATTAAACAACAAAGAACTGACACAAGTTAAGTGCACTTTCACACATCAACTTTACTTGTTTATACACAAGGGTGGAATATTCGAATCTATTTCACAAACGTCAGTTCAGGCTAAGTTTTGGTTCACACTGTTTCATCATTAAGAGAGGGAAAGTTCTGGATGGGTTGAGTTGGAGTCCACTTGGAATATCAGGACTTATCTGATGTCGAGAGGATAGTTGATCTCTCTCTTGTTGCTGGTGACTGATCCACTTCTATGGGCCTGCTGCTCCATTGCTGGGCTGTGTGTGTTTCTTCTCTACCAGGCATGCCCAGGGTAGATAGGGACACAGGTTTCTAGAGCAAATCGAACATGGTCTGTAGTTAAGTAGCTGAGAGTCTGGCTTGTTTGAGTTCACACACTTGCCCTCTGGCTTTCAGTAAATGTGTAAGATCTCAGCCAACAAAGGATTAGTCTGGCATAAATATATCTGTCATAATTATCAGTCTACAGTCTCCCTCAGAGTTGGAATATAAAACAAGGGGTAGGAGGACAGTAATATAGTGGTAAACAATTTTAGTCAATTAACTCTTCAATTTTTCTTATGAATGAAATTGCAATAACTTGGAATACACTTAGGCCCAAGTACTCATACGGGTGTAGACTTAGAGTCACACACAACAAAGCATTCCAACCATCAGCAGTACTCATAAGTCAACAGCATTCAACTAGTATAGGCATACTGTTTTTCTGCTCAAAATTTATCATTCCGTAATCCTCTTTAACAGATAGAATTGCAAACTGGCAAAAAGTCAGATTGCACACGAAGAAAAGTAGTCAGATTGTTAACAAAGAATCTTAACCAAGCATGGTAATAGCTTTTACCAGGTTGTGGCACACAAACTATACACAACAGAATACTTATTCATCATCTTGATAGATGTCACCAAGAATCGGCATTAAGTTATGCTGTCAAACCACATGACATCCATACAATCAATACATTGCCTCAAAATTTAGAAACATGGTTTCAGCTGACAGTTCTGGGAGATCAGTGAATCCTAGAGAAGGAGTTCAGAGCAAGTGAGATGATCATGCACTCTGTCTGGTTAACCCCTGTTGTCTTTGTGGCTACACTGTACTGTTCTTTCTACAGCTGGTCTGTGGAGCAGAGAGTGATTGTTCATCCCCCCAAAGCGAGAATCATATCCCTAGTTCACCAGGGGTTTCCCCTTTTTATAGGCCAAACTATCTATTCTGGTTCCTGTTCCAGTTGGCTTGGAGTCACCAAAGACAAAGGAAAGGGAGGGGAGGGGGGTGGTCATCCCCTATCCCTTGCAGTAGAAGGGCACAATTTCAAATGTTCGAAAATCCGCTGGCACCATAAACGTTGGGGTTGTTTTACAACGCCTATATTATCCAATGCCAATTGACAAAGCACAGTTTATCATAATTACACCATTTGCGAGCAGCATCTAGGACTGTCAGTGTGTGGGTGGTGAATGGGGGGGGGGGGGGGGGGGGGGGGGGGGGGGGGGGGGGTTAGGGTAGAGGAGGAGGGAAGTGTCGGCTTCTCTCTGATCTAGTGAAGAGAGAGCGCGCATTCCGGTAAAGGAAGGGAGTGAAGCGAGCACGGGACTTTGAAAGGGACGTAATCTCTTTCTGTAACTGAGCAGGAGACTTTGAAAGGGACGTAATCTCTTCCTGAAACAATGTTGCAACCTCAAGCAGACTGCAGTGCGGGGTGAGGGTTTGAGAGAGGAAGAGAAGAGGGAGGGGGGTGTTGGGGCAAGAGTGTAAACGTTATCACCGCTTTGTGGAAAAAAAGGGAGAGAGAAAAGAAAGAGGGGGAGTGGGGGGGGGGGGGGGGGGGGGGGGGGGGGGGAGGGGGGTGGGGCAAGAGGAGGGGGGGGGAACAAAGGGGAGGGGGGGGGGGGGGGGGGGGGGGGGGGGGGGGGGGGGGGGGGTGGGGGGGGTGTGGCACGTTGTTTGTACAGTTTGTAAATGGGAGGGTGTTTGGGACCGATCGGAAGGAGCTGTCAAGTGACTTGTCACAGAATTGTAAGTCTTGTTTGTTTGTTTGTTTTGTTTGTTTTGTTTGTTTTGTTTATCGGTTTGTTTGTTTGTTTGTTTGTTTGTTTGTTTTGTACTGTTTTGTTTGTTTTGCCCGCCTGCATGGTGATCAGCATCTACAATGAGGATTTGTTGTCTGGCTGGTTGGGTTGGTTAGTTGGTTGGTTGACAGTACTTGGTGGAAATGTCTGTCTGAATGAATGTGTCTTGTACAATGTTGGAACAGACAAACAACTCCACAGCGCATGTAGTTGTCGAATGGACTTCCGTCGGTTCACGGTAAAGAGCCAACAGCAACAAGAGAGTTCTCCCTGTCAACCCTCTGTTATATGCACTTAGCCAAACTGAGCAGGTTTACTCCACATTACATTTTCAAAGAAATGAACGCACACACACCAAAAAAAGGAACAAACAAACAAAAACTACGTAAAAATACGGATAAAAAGAAAAATGACAGAAAATGAGAAAGAAAAGTATAATTCAAAAATATTCTAAGAACGAAAGAGAGCAAATCAAACAACAGACAGAAAGAGGAAGCAAGGATAGGAGAGAAAGAAGAAGAAGAAGGAAGTAATAAAGGAAAAGCAAGAAAGAAAGAAAAAGAAAGAGAAAGGGAACACAGAGAGAGAAAAGAGAAAAAAAAAGAAAGAAGGGGAAAAAAAACAGGACGAGGGAGAAAGAAAGAGGGGAAAGGGACACGAAAAATAGGAAAAGAAGAAAGAAAAAATGGAAGGAAGAAAGAGAAGGACGAAAGAAAGAACAGATGCGACAACCAGCCGCCGTGCGAAGGGTTTTTCCTGCCCCGACCGCTCCTACCCAGAGTTGAGTTTGCTGCGACTCAGTTGGGAAGACTGGGACCACACAGTCGAGTTTCATCCACTTAATGGATGCGTTTCTGAGAGTGTTGCTCAAATTTCCTGACCAACACTGCAGGTGCTGTATCTCTCGGGCCTGGTTGACGCCGGGATATATTATGAAAGGAAGCGTAGAGTACAGCCTGTCATGTAGTCTCAGACCGAAATGGAAATCCGTAGCATCATCATCTTAATCATCATCATCCTCATTCTCATCGATTAGCAAAAAAAATGTCTCAATTTCTGTGGCCCTTCATGCCCTGCTCTCATGGTGACTCTGGAGGGAGAGTTCACTCACGCCGGCTCCGCGACTAAGCATAGACGTAGAGGAAATTTCTTTCACGTCTCTGGACTAAGCAATTATTGTCGTCAGTAGGGGGCTAGGTAGGTGGTGTCCTGCGTATGTTAGATCAGACAGGCGCCACTGAACACCATCGAAGTGACTCGGCAGAAGTGCAGTGTCCATCTCCGATGGGTTGCCTCTTGACGACTTGACGGTGACTGCTCCCTGTGGATTACCGGGGCCGGGCTGCGGCGGGGCCGATGGGCTGTGGCTGTGGACGGGGTGTCGGAATGAGCGGCGTGGATGCACTGCCTCTGAGGTGGCGCAGAGATTGCGACAGCAAAAAAAAAAAAAAAAAAAATAGATGCGACAAAAAAAATTATGAAGGGGGAGGAGAGGAGACAGAAGAAAAGGATAAAAAGATGAAAAAATCAATGACAGATAACAGAAAAGCGAAGGAACAAAAACGGACAAGAGAAGGGAAAAAGCACCCCAAGGAAGGAAGGAAGGCAAAAGAGAAAAGAAAGGAAAGAAAGAAAAAAAAAAAAAAAGAGGAAAGGCATCGAAGGAAAGGGAAGGAATACCAGCAAAGCAACACACACACACACACACACACACACACACACACACGCACACACACACACACACACACGCACACACACACACCACACACACACACACACACACACACACACACGTAGGCTCGGGTAGAATTCGCCTATGTATATGAGAAAAGGGAGCTATGAATGAAACGCACACACCACGCACACGCGCACGGCACACACACACACACACACACACACACACACACACACACACACAAGAAAAAAGAAAAAAAAAAAAAAAAAAAAAAGACAGAAATGAGAAAAAAAAAGGATGATGAAAACGAGAGAAAAAAAATCATAATGTTCTCCTTGTGTTGATTTTTTTTTTTCTTTTTTTTTTTGGGAAAGAGCGGGGGGGGGAAAGAGCGGGGAGGGGGAGGGAAGGGGGTAACCAAGAGGACAACCAATGAAGAAGGACAAATCATAGACTTAACAACAACAACAACAACGACAACAAAAAGAAGAAAATCTCTAAATTGGCACGGGAGGGGGAGGGAGGGGGTGGGGGTGAAGGAAGGAGGGTGAGAGGTGGACAATGATGATGACAATGACAATGACAATGATTCTTTATCGCCGTTAATATGCTACTCATCTAATGGTACTAAAGGA
>JADBJO010001507.1:335000-345000 GCA_016801955.1 Conus betulinus
AAAGGGAAATTGTGCTGTTGATGGTTCCACCAAGCGCATTACTCTCTCTCTCTTTCTCGTCTCTCTCTCTCGCTCTCTCTCTCTCTCTCTCTCTCTCTCTCTCTCTCTCTCTCTGAGGAGGGTTATGCATCTCTCAAAGCCAGGTTGTTGTCAGGTGCATTAAAATTAAGAAAAGCTAAGGTTCACAACACACCACACACACAAACACAGAAACATACACACACACACACACACACACACACACACACCACACACACACACACACACACACACACACAGTGGAGTCTAGCTCTTTCCATCTTAATTCCACCCCCAATGCAAGTAAGTTTGATGTGCTATGTGGTCTTTCGCGGGCAGAGATCCGGCAAGAAATCTTTCCTACTTACGTTCAGCCTTCTTTTATATTTTGTTCTATGCACCGAAAATAGTAACATCCTGTGATTAGAACGGAGATCTGCTTGAATCTTTATTCTCCATAGCCACGCCGAACAAGATTATTGGCGCATACTAGCGGCAAAAGTATGAAAGCATACGCGCTCCAAAACGTCATGAATTACTTTTTTTTTTTCCCCAAGAGAAAATGGTAACTATGACTGTTTGCGTATGAAGAAAATAGATGATTGATGACTTCTTTATCCGTGTGAAAAAGATATATCAATGACAGAAAACTGTTATTTTTCCTTAAAAACAACAAAATTTCAACAGGTACCCTTCGTTTTCCGTTAAAAATACCTTCTCCCCCACCCACCCTCCTCCCCTCCCTCCCTCCCCTCGATGTTTAGAAGAGAAAATTATCTATTTTAAAGTGAAAAATATTTATCCAGTGATAAGCAACTGTTTTAAACGAAATGAATTTCCTCCAGTGACAGGAAACTGCTTTCATTAAAAGTGATCACGTGAGAAAGTTGATTATCAGGGGAAAGTATTTGTTGTAATATGAAAGTTATGAAGTGAAAGGAACTGTTTCCACGTGGCTGTGTCCGTTTTCTTCAGTGAAATAACTTTTTTTTTTTTTCAATGAAACTTTCTAATCTCACGTGAAAATAGTGTAAAGACAGTACTTAAGACCTTCTCAGAGCAAGCATGTTCCTAATACCATGATCTCATACAGATCAAACCAGGGTGCACTGGCGGTTTGGAGGTACAGGGGTGTGAATCTCCTGTGCACAGAATGTGAATGTTGCCTGTTCAGATAAAGGCTCGAGTTCAGATAGAAGTCACGTCATCTGATTGGTTCACTAAGTGACCAGCATCACTAAGTCACGTCACGTCATCTGATTGGTTCACTAAGTGACCAGCATTGTCATGTCATCTGTCATCTGTGGTTCACTAAGTGACCAGCATTGTCATGTCATCTGATTGGTTCGCTAAGTGACCAGCATTGTCACGTCATCTGACTGGTTCACTAAGTGACCAGCATTGTCACGTCATCTGACTGGTTCGCTAAGTCACCAGCATTGTCACGTCATCTGATTGGTTCACTAAGTCACCAGCATTGTCACGTCATCTGACTGGTTCGCTAAGTCACCAGCATTGTCACGTCATCTGACTGGTTCACTAAGTGACCAGCATTGTCATGTCATCTGATTTTCACTAAGTGACCAGCATTGTCACGTCATCTGATTGGTTCACTAAGTGACCAGCATTCGTCACGTCATCATTGACTGGTTCACTAAGTGACCAGCATTCTCACGTCATCTGACTGGCTCATCAAGTGACCAGCATTGTCACGTCATCTCATGGGTTTACTAAGTGACCAGCATTGTCACGTCATCTGACTGGTTCATTAAGTGACCAGTATTTTCACGTCATCTGACTGGTTCACTAAGTGACCAGCATTGTCACGTCATCTGACTGGTTCACTAAGTGACCAGCATTTTCACGTCATCACTGATGGTTCACTAAGTGACCAGCATTGTCACGTCATTGACTGGTTCACTAAATGACCAGCATTGTCACGTTCGTTCACTAAGTGACCAGCATTGTCACGTCATCTGATTGGTTCACTAAGTGACCAGCATTGTCACGTCATCTGACTGTTCACTAAATGACCAGCATTGTCACGTCACTCTCTCTCTCTCTCTCTCTTCTCTCTCTCTCTGTCTCTCTCTCTCTCTCTCTCTCTCTCTCTCTCTCTCTCTCTCTCTCTTCTCCTCTCTCTCTCTCTCTCTCTCTCTCTCTCTCTCTCTCTCTCTCTCTCTCTCTGTCTCTGTGATATTCTTGAAGGAACTAAAACAACGAATGTTGGATTGCTATATGCAAGATTGGAATGCAAAAATTGTTCAAAGCGATCGTTTTTTCAACATACAGATCATTCAAATCTACATTCCACACAGAAAAATATTTGTCAGTTATATAACATTTAGTACATTTCGGTATGCTCTATCAAGATTTCGTATGGGATTACATGATTTAAAAATCGATAACAGCCATGACAACAACCACGAAACTGTCCATTTTGTAATAAAATTGAAAACCTATTTCATTTCTTGTTTGAATGTCTAAAGTACTCATGTTTGCGAGAAAAATATTTATCAAGATTCTATTCCTATCCAAATGGTGACTGTTTAGCTTATTTGATGCAATCAGAAAACATGACGATCCCTAGAAATTTGGCAATGTATATATTTTATGCACTGAAAACTAGACATTAACTTATGAACGGAAACTACACGTGTTGTGATTGGTTTGAAACACAACTGAAAATATATTTGTTTCTCTTGGTTTGGTTCCTTGATTTTATTTCCCCCTGTAATTGTTTGCGTCTGTTTCTGGAAGGAAATTCCTTCCTTTTGCTGATGACCCGTACCCATTTTTTATTTTATTCTCAGCAAAACGCGTACCCATTGTATACAAGTCGGTGGCCTTACAATTAAAATTTTCAGAGTTTTCAGACTTCAGAGTTTTCTCTCTCTCTCTCTCTCTCTCTCTCTCTCTCTCTCTCTCTCTCTCTCTCTCTCCTTTGTTCTCCTTGCTGCTCCCTAAGACATTGAGAGAAGAGAGAGAGAGACAGACAGACACACAGACAGAGAGAGACAGAGACAGAGACAGAGACGGACAGACAGACAGCAGAGACAGGGACAGAGAGAGAGCGTTGTTCATATATTTTCTGTTGGTTTCGATTAATATTCCTTGTTTGATACTTTATCAGGGGAATATGCATACACACATACTTACACACACGCGCGCGCGCGCGCACACACACACACACACACACACACACACACACACACACACACACACACACTCACAAACATATTGAGAGAGAGAGGGGGAGGGGTGAGTGTGTGTGTGTGTGTGTGTGTGTGTGTGTGTGTGTGTGTGTGTGTGTGTGTGTGTGTGTGTGTGTAACCAACAAAGGCATTCGGTTTTGATACATAGTCGTTCAACTGTTGTGCATTCATTGAACCTGCTCGGGAATTTAAAGATGTAGAACCAAGACGACGAAAGAATCAAATGATCATCAGTATTGTGAGATATTTATAGAGCACGCTATCTAGAATCATTATCTCGCGCATGGCGCTGTACATAATTACAGGGAATATCAAAGGGAAAATATGAACAGACACTCATGAATAAAGATAAGTTTAACTCCTGAACAGACCTGGTCAAAAGAAATCAAAACAAAATCAAAGATTTGTCTCCGATGTTCTGTTTTACAGCCTACACAGTTGTGTGGGTGTGTGTGTGTGTGTGTGTGTGCGCGTGTCTTTTGGTGTTGTATTGTGTTGTGTGGTGTGTATGTGTGGTGTGTGTGTGTGTGTGTGTGTGTGTGTGTGTGTGTGTGTGTGTGCGTGCGTGCGTGCGTGCGTGCAGTGCGTGCGTGTGTGCGTGTGTGTGTGTGTGTGTGTGTGTGTGTGTGTGTGTGTGTGTGTGTGTGTGTGTGTGTGTGTGTGTGTGTGTGTGTGTGTGTGTGTGTGTGTGTGTGTGTGTGTGTGTGTGTGTGTGTGTGTGTGTGTGTGTGTGTGTGTGTGTTGTGTGGCGTTACGGCCAACCCTCCTTCTTTCTTTTGCAAACGAGAAGCATACTCGGATAAAATCGATAGGTCCCACAACCACCACCACCGCCCCGTGAGCTCCTCTCCTACCCCCACCCCTTGTCCTCCCTTCTCTTCTGCTTTCCCCCACCCAACCATCCCCACACCCCTCCTCTCTCTCTCTCTCTCTCTCTCTCTCTCTCTCTCTCTCTCTCTCTCTCTCTTAACGCCTCGGGTTTTCCTTGCTTCGTCCCGCCACCAGCGGTTTGCCCCAACTCCGACCCCAGCCTCCATTTTTCTTCCTCCATCTTTCCCACATTACTTCCCCACCCTCTCCCTCTCTCTCTCTCTCTCTCTCTCTCTCTCTCTCTCTCTCTCTCTCTCTCTCTCTCTCTCTCTCTCCTCCTCCTTCTCCTCTTCCCTCTCCTTCCTGCCACCATGGCTTGCAATCGGAGTCCTGAGTTGGACCGGCTAAGCCGTCAAAGCAACCGGGCTGAAGATTACGTATGTGTCAGTAGCGACAGTTATGTCCCTTTGGAAGATGACTCATGCAGGCTTTCGAGATTGGCGAGGTCAAGCTAGTTACACCCTCCTTCCTCCCCCCTCTGTCCCCCCCCCCCCCCCCCCCCCCCCCTCCCCCCCCACCACCGGCCTCCTCTCCTTATCCTTTAGCTCCTCCTCCTCCTCCTCCTCTTCCTCATCCCTTACACATCCCTTTCCCTTGTGTCCCTCACCCTCCCCTCTCCCCCCCCCCCCCCCCCCCCTCTCCGAAACATTTTCCCCGCCCGTGGCCAGCAGTTCCCCCACACCGCCACATCTCATCTCCCCCCCCCCCCCCCCCCCCCTCCCCATTCTCCGTCCCGTCCCATCTCTCCTACCATTCCCAAGTCCCAGACCCCTACCCCCCCCCCCCCCCCCCCCCCTCCCGCGCGCGCGCCCCACCCACCTTAACTCTCTCTCCTTCTTCCCCTCTCGGTCTGCCCAGCGCTTTTCGCGGGGTTGGTCACTTGCTCTTCCGCCGGCGAGCGGGCCATGGGCGCTTCCTTCTTTTTTACACAACAAACAATTATGGGGGGAAATAAGACATCAATCAATAACTGCCGCATAAACTAACCCCCCCCCCCCCCCCCCCATCCCCCACCCCAACCTCCCTCCGGCAGAGCAGTAAATGGGAATGTGGAGGGGGGGGAGAGTGGAATGGGGGGGGTGGGGGTGGTGGGAGTAGTGTAAGGAAGGAGGGAGGGAGGGAGGGAAGGAGCGAGCGAAGGGGGGAGAGGGGGAGTGGGCTCTGTTTGGGGAGGGAGGAGGAGGCAACGGGGGGAGGGGGAGGAGGGGGGGGGGTAAGTAACTTGTCTCAAGTCATCGTGTCTTGTCGTGTGATGCAACCACTGTTCCACGACAAACAAACAAACAAACAACAACAAGAACAACAATTTTTTTAAGCAAAAACAAGCAAGAAGAAAGGGAGGAAGAAAAGGATCAAAACGATGGGAAAAAAAAGAATGAAGAGAATGAGAAAAGAAAAGAGAGAAACATAAAGGAAAAAGCATTCTACGTCAGGCTTTCTTGAAAATGAACTTGGAACAGGGTGATCTTTGGTTCACAATGTCAGTCAATGTAGATTTGCATTTACTACCAGAAGCTTATAACTTTTACCACCGTTGCTGCTGCTGCTGCTGCTGTTGCTGCTGCTGCTGCTGTTGCTGCTGGTGGTGATTCTGGCACTGCAATTGTTTTTGCTGGTAGTGCTGTTGTTTTTTTCTATTTTTTGTTCGTTTGCTTGTTTGTTTTGCTAGGCTTTTTTGTTTGTTTGTTTGTTTGTCTGTCTGCGTGCTTTGTTTATTTGTTTAGTTTTGTTTCTGCTGTCTCGTTTTTTCCTTGCCTACTCTTTGGCATTATTCCCATCTCCCCCTCATCCCGGATCCATTGAACATAGCAACATTCATCAATGTTCTGTGGCAGCTGAAACTGTCTTTCACCGTTATGTGCTGAACTTCATGCTGAACGATGTAGAACCGTGGCGCCTAAAAAAATGTGATATGTGTACATAATTAGTTCCCAAGATTTTTGGTCTTTGGTTGAAGGGATAGACACACAGATACTAAGGGATCTCATTTCTCATGACCGTTGGTCTTTGGTTGAAGGGATCGACATACATATACTAAGAGATCTCATTTCTCGTGACTGTTGGTCTTTGGTTGAAGGGATAGACACACATATACTAAGGGATCTCATTTGTCGTGACTGTTGGTCTTTGATTGAAGGGATAGACACACATATACTAAGGGGTCCCGTTTCTCATGATCGTTGGTCTTTGGTTGAAGGGATAGACACACAGATACTAAGGGATCTCATTTCTCATGACAATTGGTCTTTGGTTGAAGGGATAGACACACGGTTACCAATGGATCTCATTTCCCGAGATCATTGGTCGTTGAGTGCAGCGATGAATACACGGGTACTAAGGAATCTGATTTCTCATAATCGTTGATCTTTGGGAGCAGCGGTGTCCAGAGAGTCTGCTCTGAAGCAGCAGTCGTAGGTCACCATCCGCTATATCCGCCGTCAATAACAACAAAACACAATTTTGTACATTCATGTTGAATGAGACTTCTTCCACAGTAAAAATAATTACAATTTCTTCCAAACACTCCCAATGAAATCCTCCATCACAGAAGACTGTGATACAACCCCACCATAGGCATGCATGTCAGCTGAAAGGAGGCCAAAAATAGGGTCATCCGTAGAACAGACGACGCTTATTGTGTAACGATTGATGAGGATGAGGATATGAAGAGTCATAACATAGGAGACAACCCGTTTAACGGGTGATGACTGATGAGGATGAGGATATGAAGTCATAACATACAAGACAACCCGTTTTAACGGGCAATGATTGATAAGGCTGAGGATATGAAGAATCACAATATGTGTGACAATGTTTATTTGGAAATGATTGATGAGGATGAGGATATGAATAGTCACAATCTAGAAGACAACGTTGACGTGACGGTGACTGATGAGGATGAACATATGAAGAGTCACGAACCTAGGAGACAATATACGATCATGACTGACGGGGATGAGAATATGAAGAATCGCAACATGTTAGCAACGTTTATGTGGCGATGGTTGATCAGGACGATGATATGAAAACCCACAACATTTGAGACGTTCACGTGGTAATAATTGATCGTATGAAGACAAAAGAATCACGACATGTCAGACATGTATATGGTTATCATTGATGAGGATGAGGATGTGGAATCACGATCTTGGAAATAGCGTTTAGGTTGTCATGATTGGTAGGGATGAGGTTATGAAGAATCATAGCATGTGGGACAACGTTTATATGTGAAGACTGATAAGAACAAAGTTGTGAAAAGTCCAAACAGGAAAGACGAGTTAAAGTGATGATCTATGACAATGTAGATATTAGATTGTCGCAGACTGTGGAACGTTTATTTGGAAACGATTGATGAGAATGAGGATTATATCGAGGTTGTTACAGCTCTCCAAACCGTGCTGGATCTGAGATTACATTACAAGGCTGGATCTGACTACATTACAAGGTTGGATCTGACTACATTACAAGGCTGGATCTGACTACATTACAAGGCTGGATCTGACTACATTACAGGCTGGATCTGACTACATTACAAGGCTGGATCTGACTACATTACGAGGCTGGCACTGTGCTTTCCTTCAGAAATATATTCCTACGGATCCTGAAACCAAATTTTCTACAGGAGCAGATTCCGTCAGAAGAGGGGAGAACAAAAGAAATCCTTCAAAGGAGAATAGCCTTAGAGATGGCGGCAAATTACCCAACTTCATTTAGAAAGAGAGGGGGTTAGTTACCGCCAAGGACACAGACAAACAAAGTACAGGACAAGACACAATGCATTTCGACCTCTTGGGTCTTCTTCAGTCAAAAACAAATAATATTTAGGACAGTGAAAACGAAGAACGAGAAACCACTTATCTTCTCATATTCGGCGCAAGATCAAAATGGCAACTTCAGCCTCAGAACTAACCGCTGCTGACAGCCGTGACGCTTCTTTTGATGCCTCAAAATCCTTCACACTAGACAAAGGCCCCAGCAGGGGGGGGTACTGAGAACATGGTACACGAGGGTACAAGACTGCCCCACGTGTTCCTCAGGAAGTGCATTCACACACACACACACGCGCGCGCGCGCGCGCGCAAGAGATAGCCGGATGCTAGAGACTTCAGATACAAATTGGGGCCAGAATGGCTCAGTGGTAAAGCGCCGGACTCGTAATCTTGGTAATCCTGGGGTTGCGGGTTCGAATGTCCGCCGGGCCGTTTCGGTACAGGGAATTTTTCCCTCGGAGTTAACATTGGTTCTGTCTCCATTTCTCATACAATCATTCGAATGAGATTAGAAACCGAGATTCCGTGTGTGAACGCACGCATAACATCTTGCACACACGTAAAATCCCATCACCAACTTTCGGAAGTGAAGGCCAGTTTGGCCGTTGGTATGGATGACACGTTACACATAGCATGCATCTTCCCCGAAGTCAGAGTATGGCTGCCTTAATGGCTGGATAAATAAAAACGATCATGCACACAAAAACTCCACTCCCTTTGTTGGGTAGATGGGATTAATCCTTGCCTGTCCCATACAGGGAGTGTCCGCAGAAGTATCAGCCTGCGTACGCAGAAACAAAAAGAAAGATGCAAGCTGTCTGTAGGAGGGGAGTAGACTGACGTCCAGAGATTACGAACTATAAGGAAGAAACCACTGGGAGAGAGAAACGGACTGATATCCAGATGCTACACACTTGAGGTTCAATATATTTTGGAGAAGGCAGCGGATTTATATGTCCAGCCATGACAGACACTGAGGAACGAGCTACTGAGGGAGGAGAAAGCCGGCCTATGGTTGCAGACTTAAAGAAGAAGCGGTCAGAAGAGGAAAGCAGACCTCTTCTGGCAAGATGCTACAGACTTTAGGAACAAGCTACTGGCAGAGGGAAAACAGACGTTTTGCAACATTACAGACTTAAAGGGAAATAACCACTGGAATGGGACAGCAGGACTCTGACAAGATATTACAGACCTGAGGACTAAAACGACTGGAAGAGGGTAGCAGAATTCCGGAAAGTTGTCCCAGACTGAAGAAACATATTGTTTATCAAAGCAAGACAGAAAATCAGGGAAGCAAAGCTGTGGCCAGATGTTACATACTTAAGGAAGAAGCTGTTTGGAGACGGAAGCAGATATGTGGCCAGATGATTTAATCTCAAGGAAGAAGCTATTTGGAGACGGAAGCAGGTCTGTGGCCAGATGATTTAATCTCAAGGAAGAAGCTGTTTGGAGACGGAAGCAGGTCTGTGGCCAGATGATTTAATCTCAAGGAAGAAGCTATTTGGAGACGGAAGCAGGTCTGTGGCCAGATGATTTAATCTCAAGGAAGAACACTGTTTGGAGACGGAAGCAGGTCTGTGGCCAGACGTTTCAGACTTAAGGAAGAAGCTTTTTGGAGATGGAAGCCAACCTATGGCAAGATCTTTAAGACTTAAGGAAGAAACTGTTTGGAGATGAAAGTGGGGCTATGGCAAGATGTTTCAGACTTAAGGAAGGAGCTATTTGAAGATGGAAGTGGAGTTATGGTCAGATGTTTCAGACTTAAGGAAGAAGCTATTTAAAGATGGAAGCGGAGCGGTGGCCAGATGTTTCACACATATGGAACAACTCACTGGGGAAGAAAGCTGGCTGGCCACCGGTTGTTACAGTCTGAAATCACACACACACACACACACACACACACACACACACACACACACACACACACACACACACACACACACACACACACACACACACACACACACACACGCATGCACGCACGCAAGCACACGCGCGCGCGCACACACACACACACACACACACACACACACACTCACACACACACACACACACACACACACACACACACACACACACACACACACACACACACACACACACACACACACACACACACACCTTGCT
>JADBJO010001507.1:350000-367660 GCA_016801955.1 Conus betulinus
CACCACTCCAGTTACAAAAAAAACAACAACAAAAAAACAAAACAAAAAACTGAAATCTACGCTGACAACACAGAAAAAAAGAATCATCGAAGTTTCCAATGTCCATCAGCCATAGTGGCAGCCAACTGACAGGGTTTCACTGTGTGTAGCTAGGGTAAGGCATGGTGGAGGGCGGAGCCTACCCTTCTTCTGGGTGGCATAGAGGATGTCTAAGATAACTAAAAAAAAAAAAAAAAAAAAAAAAAAAACCTCAGAAGAATTCGAACTCACGACCTTCAGCTCCGTAGGCAAACGCTCTGACCATTCGACTATGAGCCCCTCTTAATTCTATTAGCATTACGGAGAAGTAGTAGTAGTAGTAGTAGTAGTAGTAGGAGGAGGAGGAGGAGGAGGAGGAGGAGGAGAGGAGAAGGAGAACAAGAACAAGAGCAAGAGCAAGTAGAAAAGAAGAAGAAAAAAATGCAGAAAAGAAGAAAAGGAATACGAGGAGCAAGTCGGAATGGCAGTAGCAGAAGAAGAAGAAGAAGACGGACAGACAGACAGACAGACAGACAGACAGATAGATAGATAGATAGATAGATAGATAGATAGATAGATAGATAGATAGATAGAGATTGTTATACTGGCAGACACACAGTAGACATACAAGCAGACAGATAGATAGATTTATAGATGGACAGGTCACACACACACACACACACACACACACACACACACACACACACACACACACAACACACACACACACACACACACACACGCAAGTGCGACAGAGAGACAGACATCGCCAAACAGGCCCGGAGAACGGAGATACCCACCAACTAAATTGGTCGGGACATCTGGCGAAAACTGCTAACCAAGATACAGAGGGCTGGGTCTGCCTATCACTCAGCTAAGTCGTCCCCGGGCTTCCGATTTATTATCGACCATAGCATGTACATCCGATTTATTATCGACCATAGCATGTTACCATAGCAGACCACTATTACATACAACCACAGTATACTACCATAACATACTGCCATGAAATATTACGAATGCATACTACCGTATAATTCGACAAGAGCTTACAACTATAAAATTCTACTATATAGCACTCTACCAGATCATACTGCTAAAACGTATTACGACAATAATATCATGACATATGGCTACAGCATTCCACTTTGACTTACTACTCTGGCAAACTACGATAGCAACTACCATAAATAGTACTATAGCACTCTACCAGATGATACTGATAAAACGTATTACGACAGTAAAATCATGATATATGGCTACAGCATTCCACCATGACTTACTGCTCTGGCAAACTACGATAGCAAACTATCATAACATACTGTTATGGCACAACCATAGCAAACTACTGTACTACAACTACGTATTACTACAATCACATCCTAACATAACATATTACCACAATGTCCGATCACAAAATACCGTAATGTTATACTACCATAACATGTTACCGTACCGTAAGAAAAACTGCAGTAACATATTACCGCAACATACTGCAATAGCATACTTCATTAACGTTCCGTTATAAAACATGATCATAGCATACTACCATAACATACTTCCACGTCATACGACCATGACATACCGCCATAGCTTAAGACGATAGCATACTACCATAACATACTGCAATGACATACTGTCACGGCATACTACCATAATATACTACGATAGCATATTACCTTAACATACAACTATAGTAGATTATCGTAATATACTTCGAGAGCATATTACCTTAACATACAGCTATAGTAGATTATCGTAAACATATTTCGATAGCATATTATCTTAACATATAACTATAGTAGATTCTCGTAATATACTTCGATAGCATATAATCATGACATACTACCACTTCATACTACAATTAGTTTTGCATGCCGTCGTTGTATACTATCATAACACAGAGAGAGAGAGAGAGGAGAGAGAGAGAGAGAGAGAGAGAGAGAGAGGAGAGAGAGAGAGAGAGAGAGGAGAGAGAGAGAGACAGAGAGAGAGAGACAGAGAGAGACAGAGACAGAGACAGAGAGAGACAAGAGAGTTAAAGAGGTAATTCGGAGGGGAGGGGGAGCAAAATACAGGACAGAATTCTTTAGTTCCGAGGAGGATAAACAAATGTGTATAGGCTGCGCTTTTACTAATCCTTGCCCTCTTCTACATACTATTCTACGGAAACACACTCAGAAAAAATATCAAATCATGCTGAATAAAAACAACAAACCCACCACCATCACAAGTATGTGCATAAAAAAGTATCTCAATCTAGTATATGATAGGAGAGGGAGGAAGTGGAGAGAGGGGGGGGGGGGGGGGGGGCTAGTTCACTGTCAAACCAAATGAAGAAAGAAATTATTTACGAATGATTCGAAGGATGTGATCATGAAAGAGGGATCAGAGAGAGAGAGAGAGAGAGAGAGAGAGAGAGAGAGAGAGAGAGAGCGTGAGAGAGGGAGAGCCAGACAGACAGAGCCAGAGGCCAGAGAGAATGACAGACAGACAGACAGACAGACAGACAGACAGATCCAAACAGACAGACAGAACAGACAGACAGACAGACAGACAGACAGACAGATCAGACAGAGGTTAAAAGCAGGGGTAGAGAGGACATAATTAGACCGAGATAAAAGGATATGTTGGGAATATTTTAGTCCAATACACACTACAAGTCTGTATTATAGAAATCTGTGCATACGTGCAGAGAGTATTTTATGATTATAGCACAGGACGGATCAAGAAAAGGCTATGCACAAACACTCAGAAAATGAATAATTCTGACCATAATGAGAGAGAAAGAGAGAGAGAGAGAGAGAGAGAGAGAGAGAGAGAGAGAGAGAGAGAGGAGACAGACAGACAGACAGACCAGAGTTTGAGAGAGAGAGACAGAGACAGAGAGACAGAGCAGAGACTGAGAGAGAGAGAGCAGAGACTGAGACAGAGACAGACAGACAGTCAGACAACAAACAAGGCAGCTAAGAAGAAGAAGAAGAAGAAGAACGAGAACAAGAACAAGAACAAGAAGAACACGAACAAAAACAAGAACACAAACCAGAGAGAGACAGAGACAGAGAGAGAGACAGGGACAGGGAGACAGAGAGTTCTTTTACATGAGGAGGAAAAACGGAATAAGCAGCACTGGCTTTTTTTTGAACATCTTTTCCTCAGTAAATGTAATATAAATCAAGTAAACATACAGATTTATTTGTGTCGTAGAAATTACCAAACTGCCTTACTAAAACACGAGAATGAGAAAACAGATGTGCAGACAAAAGAAAGAAAGAAAGACAGACAGACACAGACAGACAGACAGATCTAGAGAAGTGGCGGAGGCGGAGGAGGTTGGAAGGAAGAAAGATAGAAGGGGGGATAGAGAATGAAAGACAGACAGACAGACAGACAGACAAACAGACACAACGAGTTCAAGTTCTGAAGCGTGGAGATCAGAATAGCACTTATTGTGATGTAGGTCACGTGCCCACCCATCCAAACCCACCCATTTCTTACACCTCCTTTCTCACAATGCCATTAGACTGGAGAGAGAGAGAGAGAGAGAGAGAGGAGAGAGAGAGTGGAGAGAGTAGAGAGAGAGAGAGAGAAGAGAGAGAGAGAGAGGAGAGAGAGAGAGAGAGAGAGAGAGAGAGAGAGAGAGAGAGAGAGATTCTGGATCAGATTCAAGAGATTCTGCCCACAAATACATAAAAGGTTCTGCCCTTTCATCCTTACATTCCCCCCCCCCCACCCCCTCCCTCCTTCCCCCTCCTCTCCCATCTCCCCCCCCCCCTCCCCTCCCCTACCCCCCCGCCTTCCTTCCTCCTACCCTTTTTCCCTCTGTCTGTTCTGTCTTTCTGCTTTAAAAAGCCTTTAAACATGACTTTATTCATCTTTGTATGATTGCTTGCTCATTCCTTTGTCAATGGCTTGTTTTATGGTCATACTACAGAAACACGTGCATGAAATGTTACCTGTGCATGTATGAATCTGTATGTAATGTATGCATCGACGTATCCAGGTAGTTAGCACACTTTTTTTTTAGCTCATTGTCAAGCAGTGTGTCTTTAACAAACAGTTCACAAGAGGCACATCCATTAAAAGTTGCAAAATCATGTCAGAACAGCAAACGATGTTTGTTTCAAAGTGCAACAAATATAAGACGCCAAAAAACAAGATTTCGCAGGAGTGTGAAGAAAATGAAAAGGAACAACACGAACGAACATGAACCCAAGTCAATAAATGATTAACTTCAGAATCTTCTGCCAAGCGGCTTCATGAAACCAATCTTAAAGTAAGTACAATGAAACAAATATTTTTCCTTCTCTCTCTCTCTCTCTCTCTCTCTCTCTCTCTCTCTCTCTCTTTTTTTTTTTTTTTTTTTTTTTTTTTTGCTAATCGTAACTACACAACGATCACTGTCACTTCAATCAACCGGCAGTGCAAAGCAAAAATAAAGAACAAAAAAAAAAACAAACAAACAAAAAAAAACAGCAATAACTAAGATTAACACACAGAAAAAACATTACACGTGCTTTCAGTTCATCATTTCAAAAGAGAGAAAGAACCGTAGCTTATACTTTAAAAATAAAATCAATCAAACCAACCTAAACATCGACAATACAAATATAACTTTCGTACCGAAAAGAGACCCCCCCCCCCCTCCCCCCCACTGTCCCTGCTTCTTTCTCTATCTACTTCCATCCCTAACCCTCAGTCCCCACCCCCAACCCCCCACCCCCAACTCCAACCCCCCCCCCCCCCCCCCAGTCCCCAACCCCCTCTGCCTAGCAAGTCAGATAACCCTGCCGCGCCATACAGTCGCCCCTAAGAATGACTCACCATTCAGGCATTTGTCACGTGCTTGGCGTGGAGACCAAAGGTTAGCACAGCTCGGCAAAGCTCTCTCTCTTCTCTTCTCTTCTCTCCGGCTCTTACTCTCTTCTCTCTCTCTCTGTCTGTATATCCCGAGGGACGACGTCTGGTCAAGGAAGTCCACAGAACAGCAGCAGCAGCAGCAGCAGCAGCGGCGACCGACCGACCGACCGACCATGCGATGGTGTAGTGGTGGTGTGGCTAGTTGTTGACCCTGGGTGAAGTTCAGTGAAGTGAGTGGGTGAGTGAGTGGAAGCGGCTGAGCCTGTCCGGCATGGCCCCTGGCTAGTCCCAGACTGACTTGACCATCACCCCTGTCTCTACTACAACACGGCATCACACTGATGGGAACGAGGGGGGAGGGGGGGGGGGGGGGGGGAGAGAGAGAGAGAGAGAGAGAGAGAGAGAGAGAGAGAGAGAGAGAGAGAGAGACGACGACAGGAGATGGTGGGGTGGGATTGGGGAGGTTGTGGTTGTGGTGGTGGTGATGGCGGTGGTGGTGGTGGTGGTGGAAATTGAGAAGGAGTGGCGGGAAAGACGATGAGAAGGAATTGAGGGGTGGGGAGGTGGGGGATGGGTGGGAGGGGATGGAGGGACTGGGGAGAGGGGACGGAGGAGGAGGAGGAGGAGAGAGGATGGAGGAAACAGCGGGCTGGTGGGTCTGGGCTGAGGCGCACAAGACTGACCCACTTCCACAGACTTGCCATGCACGCACCGTGAGAGGATAGGGGTAGCAGGGGAGAAGGGGAGAGAGAGGGGGAGGGTGGAGGGACAGGGTGGTGATGGTAGCGGCTGCCCGTCCTCGAGTCAGAGACAGAGAGTCAGAGTAAGAGAGAGAGAGAGAGAGAGAGAGAGAGAGAGAGAGAGAGACAGAGAGAGAGAGAGAGAGAGACAGAGACAGAGAGAGAGAGAGAGAGAGAGAGAGAGAGAGAGAGTATATGAGTGGTCAGTGCAGCACTTTCACTGTCGGCCTCGTCGGAAGGACGTAGTTGTACAGGGCTCTCTGGTCAATACTCTCAGGCTTTAACTGCAAGCGGTCGGGCTGCACGTGTTTTTAAGCTGGCCCCCACCCCCCCCCCACCTCCTCCCCCACCATCCTTCCCCTACCTTTTCTCCGCACACTCGACGGGTCTCAGCCACACCCCAGCCTGACCCCTCTCCCTCCTCCTCCCCTCCTTCCTCGTCCCTTACGCCGTCCTCCCTCCCCCCAAACCCCACCCTCTCCCTTCTACCTTCCCCTCCCCCCCCCCCTCCCACACTTTTTCTTTACACCCCCTCCCCTCCCGACACTCAAAGTTGGAGGACTCAAGTCTTAACAAGACACGCTCTCGTCGATATTGAGGAGGACTTGTGAACACGACCTTTCCTTGTCGCTGGCTGCTCGAGGCTGCTAATGTTTTGGGGTAGGGTGGTGGTAAGCAGGGGAGAGTGGAGGTTTAGGGGGAGAGGAGAGAGGGTGGGTGGGAGAGGCAGGGGAGGGTGGGAGAGGAAGGGTGGGATGGGGGTGTGAAGAGGTGACGAACGAGGTTGAGGAAGGGAGAGAGGGTGGGGGGCAGGGGGGGGGGGAGGGGAGGGGGAGGGGCTGAGGGGCGGAACGTCGCACCAGGCCACGTCTCTTTTGTTGTTGATTTCCAGATTATCGTTGGTCCCCACAATGTCACACTGGTCTTGATGCCCTTTGTCAAGGAGGCTCCGCCCGCGACTACTGCATGGTTTACTACTTCACCTCTCTGTCAGCGGGACTGTTCAAGAACTTCTGCACTGATCTGTACGAGAGTTGGGCGGAAAGGTGGAATGGTGTCCAAGGACGAATTCATGGATGTGAATATCCGGATCAAATGGCAAGGTGACGGATCTGTCAGCAGCAGTAGGCAAAAATAGATAAAATGAATAAATACATTTATAAATACATTCCAAAGAAACTTTGTGGAAAGATCAGCTGTGTCCCAAGGACGAATCCATTCACTTTTAACGCCGACCCGTATCAAAGAACGGATCCGGAGTACCGTTCGACCTTGGCAGATGTCTGCGTTCCCCCCCCCCCCCCCCCCCCCCCCCCCCCCCCCCCCCCCCCCCCCCCCCCCCCCCCCCCCCCCCCCCGATCGCCCCCTCTCGTCTCTCTTTGGTCGACTTGTTTCTCCACTAGCAGTCGTGGCCACATGGAGAGCGCAGTGCCGCAGAGTCTGTTTCTCTTTGATAATCATTATACACAGGTCTACGCAAAAGTTCCACAGATCGATATACATTTTCCACATCTGATTGAATCGGGGGAAATAACGGAACACACACAAACCAGAAGACAGGGGCTGGGGGTCAACAGAAACGAAGTGGTAGTCAAAGGCGAAAGGTAGCACAAAACAGAGCCATGGTAATAGAGGAGCTGCAGGAAGAGAGGACGCCAAGAGAATCCAGAAGGCAGTCCGGCAAAATCAACAGGGGCCATGAACTACATGGGGCAACGCAGTCAAGAAAAGTGTCAGCTGGAACCAAATATGGCATCCGGCATCTCTTGGGACCAGTTTCCTCTTCAGATCAGTATATGACTTCCTGCCCTAAAATTCAATGAAATGGTAAAACGGGGGAAAATCAGATGATCTGTGCGTCCGCTTTGTCAAATAAACAGTGAAGTAGGTCCCGAGTTCATGAAAAGCGGTGCTAACCCAGAGATGGTACACATGGAGACACACTCAAGCGTTAGTTTGAAGGGATTGTAAATGCGGTTAGCACTGCAACAGGAAATACAACGCCACCAGAAGTTCCAGCAACGATGTTCTACACGACAGGAGGCCACAAATTATAACATGGGTCACCTGTGATATCAAGAGCATAGAAACGGTGTTTACTGCAAAACCATCCAAAGATCACCAGGAAGAGACTTAACATAGTACTCCTCTCGGGTTCACCAAAACAGTGACTGATTGCACCTGTCGCATGTTGACAGCGGAATGAATGAAACCCGCATCTACAAGACCTAGTGTGCCAGTGTAAACAGCAGCCTGATGAAACCTAGCTTCCAAGCACAAGTTATCACTACAGGGGTTGGAGCAATGGTGTTTGTAGGCTCATCTGCCTATGATCTCACGAAACAACTCGCGATCTCTGTGGCCATGTTTGTGTCCTTCCCACAGCGCTATGTTTCATATTGTTCCCAATGGGCCATGTTTTGCATTCTTCCCACTGAGCTATATTTTCATTGTGTTCCCAATGGGCCATGTTTTGCATTGTTCCTATTGGGCTATATTTTACATTGTTCCCAATGAGCCATGTTTTGCATTCTTCCTATTGGGCTATATTTCACATTGTTCCCAATGGGCCATGTTTTGCATTGTTCCTATTGGGTTATATTTCACATTGTTCCCAATGGGCCATGTTTTGTGCTCTTCCCACTAGGATATGTTTCACATTGTTCCCAATGGGCCATGTTTTGCATTGTTTCTATTGGGCTATATTTCACATTGTTCCCAATGGCCATGTTTTGTGTTCTTCCCACTAGGATATGTTTCACTTTGTTCCCAACAGGCCATGTTTTGTGCTCTTCCCACTAGGATATGTTTCACATTGTTCCCAATGGGCCATGTTTTGCATTGTTCCTATTGGGCTATATTTCACATTGCTCCCAATGGGCCATGTTTTGTGTTCTTCCCCACTAGGATATGTTCCACATTGTTCCCGACGGGCCATGTTTTGTGTTCTTCCCACTAGGATTTTTTCCACATTGTTCCCAATGGGCCATGTTTTGCACTGTTCCTATGGGGCTATATTTCACATTTGTTCCCAATGGGCCATGTTTTGTGTTCTTCCCACTGGGCTATGTGTTTCACATTGTTCCCAATGGGCCATGTTTTGCATTGTTCCTATGGAGTTTTACGTTTGGCATGCATTTGGCTGTGTTTCACACTATTCTCACAAGCTTGTATCTTGCATTTTTTCCCACAGACATTATTTTGCATTATTACCTCTTGACAATATTACGCATCGTTCTCACATGTCTATATAATAGTCTGTTCCCTATAGGAACATATTCTGCTTGTTTCGATAGGACTGTTTCGCGTTTGTGCGAAAGGATATTTTTGCATGGTTATTACAAATTCATATTTTGCATTTGTTGGTACCGGGCTATATTTCGCATACTTTCCAATTACTACATTCTGCATTAGTCCCACAAGGCTGGCTTTCGCGCTGTTCCCATAGAGCTCACAGCACTTTTCCCACAGAGGTATATTTTCCTTACTCGGCGGCTCTTTCACGTTTTTTTTTTTTAAATCCACATTGTGTTCCGTTTGTTCTCACATCTTAGTACTTTACGTTTGTTTTCACAGCTCTATGTTAGGAGTGTTACATCTCCAAAGCTCTCAGTTTTTTTTTAGATTATACGTGTTCACAGCTCTATGTTAGGAGTTTGCCGTCTCCAAAACTGCCAGTTTTCACATTATACGTTTTCACGGCTCTGTGTTCGGAGTTTTATATTTCCAAAACTGTCAGTTTTTTTACATCATACGTTTTCACAGCTCTGTGTTAGGAGTTTCATATTCCCACAGCTCTCTGTTTACATTATTCGTGTTCATAACTCTACATTTTGCTTTTCTATTCACAGCTCTGTCTTGTATCTTCACATAATTGTTCTGTGCAACTGTTCATTGGGCGTTATAATTTTTCCATATCTCTATGATTTGAATATGTGTTCACAGCTTTATATTTTGCGTTATCTTCCTTCTTTAAACCATAAGTTTTGTACATGTCTTCATTTGTCGATGTTTCGTATTATGTGTAGGCATAGTTCTATGATTTTACACCTGTATGTTTGGCATTATATTTTTTAGCCGCTCTGTGTATTGCTTTACCGGTTTCCGCGATCACACGTTTCGTGTTACATATTTTCGTAGTTACATTTTTGTGTTATGTGTCGTTTAATACCTTGCTTTGTTTTATATGTTTCCGTAGATGTTCGTTTTCCTGTATTACAATGAAAGCTGCATTTTTCATATTTATTTTTTGAGTATTCTTCTTTAACAATTTTTGTCTATTTCAGCTTTTATTTCGTCTAAATATGTTTTATCACTTAAGAGGGGTGCATTTAGTTTAAAAAAAAGTGTGATGCTTAACATGTTATAAAATTGCGAGTCAGAGAAATTGCCGACTGATCTGCTCTATAACCACACTCGATGTCAACATCTCTGCATTTGACACAATTGTATCCGAGATCAAACAGAAATGTAACCTGGCCCTGTTGAAATGGATTAGCTCTTCTCCAGGTGAAGCAGAGACATTCTGGATTTAACTCTCTCCAGACATCGTTCAAAGCTAACGTTTCAATCATGGTTTCCGCTGCCCGTCTTGCTTGAGGGGTATTCACATGTTTATATATTATGATAGTCTCTGACAGAGTCCAGGACCAAATTAAAAAATCCCCACCTATTATAGCATTCTCTACACCCAGCCCATCAATTTTCTATTTCAAATTATTACAAAATTCCGGGTCGTCTCTGTTCGGCTCATAAAGAAGATAGCTACTCATCTTGCATTTGAAGAGTAGCTAGAAAAATAACCCTGATATCCCCATTCTGATAAAACATACTCATTTTCCATCTTTTCCTCAAAGTGAATGTCTTGCAGGAAATACACTGAATATTTTTTTCTTATTTCAGATAATGGAAGACATTGCGTCTCTTTTTGAAGTATTGAGGACTTGACAACCAACAGACACAACAGACAGATTCCCATCCATTTCCAATTCAAGAAAAGAATGTAGCTATAAACGTACTCAAATAACTTGTTTACTACATGAATTCAGTAAAAAGAAACAGTTGACAACTGCAGAACATAAAACCATTGAAAAAAACCAACAAAATTTCCATCCAACCCAGGCAGAACAATGTTTCATATGCCTGGACACAAACACACACAGGCAATACACAAATGCAACAGCATCGAAGAAGGAAAAATGAAACAAAAAACAAACAGCAGAATAATGAACAATTTGAATTCAAAAGAAAACGAAGCAACACTTGACCACCGCAAGTGAGCAAAGAACAATTTAAGTCAGGGGTATGAGAGGAGAAAACATCCTTAGCAAGAAGTATGCAAATTGCAGATTCATAGACTGACTCAAAAATGAATGTTTCTTAACACAAAATCTTCCTCAGACGTGACTTGTTTGACAGCAGTAAAGAAGCAGGCTGCAGGGAGAGGTTCAGGGCAGAGGTGGGAAGGTAGGATCTGAAAACTGATTAAGAAGTCAGAAAAAAAGGCGGGCCTCTGAATGTAGGTATGGTGTTCTACAGTGAAAAGGGAAAATGCCAGGGAAGTGAATAGCAGGTGGAAATAAGGGGAGAAAATGATCAGCCGCCTATAGCACCCAACCAAAGTCTGACCCCAGGATGGGTTGCCCCATGCTGGCACCAAGGGTGAGATGGGAAAACGGGAGTACCCCGTGAAAAAAACCATCTAGTCAGACGCAGCTGGCCTTTTGAATACAGCTGCAAACCTCCCCTAAGGAAAAAAAAAAAAATCACTTTGAGGGCAGGGAGAAGGCAAGGGAGCGGAAAGGGAGGAATAAAGCTATACACAGCTGTTCTCTTTTGCTGAGCCTTATGTAAAGCTGTACTCAGCTGTCCTCTTTTGTCAAGCCTCACGTAAAGCAGCAAAAGGTTTTGTTTGGTGTAGCCTGTGAAAGAGCTGTGTACACAGTCTCCAGACAGCACCACAGTTGTCTATGCCATGAAGTCTTGAATAAAGCGGTGCAGTTGTTCCCCTTGGCGTAGTCGGCTGTATAGTAGTAGACAGTTGTCCTGGATTCCCGGAGCCCTGCAACATTAACAACGAAAACAAAGTCAATGTCACGTTTGATGGAGGTTTTTAATCAATTAAGTGACCCGCCCTTTGTGGTGTAAAAACAAAATGAAACCCTTCGCTGCTTCTGTTCAGTTTCTGAATTTCTAGCTTTTTTCATTTAGGAAAAGCTCACCGGTTATCTGTTCCGGGAGCAAAAACCTATTTGGATCGCACTTGTACAATTGTTCAAACATCAAAATCCGTCCTAGAATTCTTTTTGAACTTTTTAATCCTCATGATTTTTTTTTTTTAAGAATTTATTCATCAGTTCAATGTCTTTCCACTTGTGCAACATGGTATAACAAACAGGATGTGTGTGTGTGTGTGTGTGTGCGTGCGTGCGTGCGTGCGTGCGTGTGTGCGTGCGCGTGTGTGTGCGAGCGTGCGTTCTTGTGTGTGTATGTGTGTGCATTATTGTACACAGGAGACACTGTGACACGTGTACATGATTATACCTACAAGTCTGCACACATGTACGTTGTACTCGCGTACACATAAGTATCTGTGTGTGTTTGCAAAGGAAGGAGATTAGGAGGTAATGTTGTTTAGGGGAAATAAGATAAGATAATGTTGCTTATAGCCCAGCCGACCGTAAAGGGCCACATCAGGGCTGTCACCACGTTAAAATCAACTCACAAGTCATTCATTCACACAATTCTTTAAATACATCGAAAAAATCAATCCAAAAGTTCGTTAAAAATCTTTCCACTGTAAAATCTCAGATCGAATGAAAAATGTTAATCTCTTTCAAGAACTCAAAGATTGCGTCAGGCGGAACGTCTCTGAACAAGGTTTGTTATGGAATCTGCTGTAAAATGTTTGTGTCTCACATCGTACAAGTCCCAACATTCTAAAACAATATGTTTCATTGTGAGTGGCACATGACATGGAATGCACCACAGAGCTTCTTCACTCTTTAAAAGGTAGGAGGATGGGTAAAATACGAATGGCCAGGACAGTTCCCATGACGTGAACAACTCTTAAAACTTTGGCACACACCAGAGGCGAAGATGTGAGGGAGAAACCGAACGTTGTGAGAAAAGGGCCATCAGAGTTTAACATCGAAATGTGAACAATATTTTAAACATCTGTAAAATTCTCATAAAAGTATTTTGTGTATATTCTGCGGAAATCTGAATATCTTGCTTTAAAAACATGGACAGTTTAAAACGATATTTTTTGTCGAAGAAGTTTTTTTCTATCACACAAACGAAAGAATATCTAGAGAGAGCTGGGATCTGTGGTGAATTCCAAACATTATTTCTAAAAACCCATTGTGACAAAAAATCTGAGTGCTTTACTGCAGGGATACACACCCTGAGAACAAAAAAGGACAACGATCAATGCCATGATGGTTATAAATACCCGTTTACACACCCTTTTAACAATCTTTATCGTTGAAACAGTATGACTGTTCCATAAGTACCTACTTAATTGGGGAACAAAATGAAAATGTGTAACAGTTCTGCTACTATTACGACATTCGAATTAACTACTTTAACAAGTAGTGGCGCGCACCTTCTCTCTGGTCTGCGATCCTGGTGGTCGTCTGGCAGACTGGCACCGCTTCCTGTTTGGTCCACACACAAAAAAACTGTGTTGAAATACTACGAAGAAAATTCTAACTAAACATCAAGAAAGAAGACATTAACACCTATGAATAAATATATTCCAGAAAAGGATGCATTAAACCCTAAGAAAGGAGAAGTCGACGTACGACGACGTAATTCTGTAAGAAAGAAAATATGTTAAACTACTGTGAAAGAATAGTTCCAATCATATAATCACAAAGGCACTGAATCGTGCGAAAAGAGGATACAAAAGCTATGAAAGTATGGTGAACCCTATAAGAGAAACACATAAACTTCTGTGAAAAGGTAATACTAAAACCCTAGAGCTAAGAACAATACAGAGGACAAAAGGACACTGAATTCGATAGAAAGAGACACACTATGTCATCACAAAAAAGACACTAGGCCCTTTGTAAAGAGGACACTAAACTCTATGCAAGAAAGGCATTCTACCTGTGAAAGGACAACAGACCATGGGAAAAGAAGATGACAGAAACATCAATAAAAGACAATAGTCCATGTGAAAGAACACAACACAAAGGGTCATTAAAAAGCAAGATTGGACATAAAATCCATACGAAAGGAAGAGCATAAACTTACAGAAGGGGACACTACACACCAAGAATGAACAGTACACTGAATCTATGAAAGGAGAAAAACACGAGCCCATGTGAAAAAAAGGACGCTAGCCCATATGAAAGGAGATAACACTAGCCCCTGCGAAAGAAGAGGACGCTAACCCCTATGAAAGAGTGAACACTAGCTCCTGTGAAAGAAGACTCCAACCCCTATGAAAGGAATGAACACTAGCCAAAGAAAGAGGAGAGAACACTAGCTCCTGTGACAGAAGAGGACGCTAAACCCTATAAAAAAGGAGAGAACAAGAGAACACTAGCCTCTGTGAAAGAAGAGGAAGCAAAAACCTATAAAAGAGAGAGAACACTAGCCCTGTGAAAGAAGAGGACGCTAACCCCTATGAAAGAAGAGAACACAAGCCCCTATGAAAGAAGAGGACACTAGCTCTGTGAAAGAGAGAGGCCCCTAACCTTTATGAAAGGACTGAAAGGAATTCTACCCCTGTGAAAAACGTTCTGAAAGGATATTCAATTCTATGAAAGAATACTAAATACTGTATGAAGTAGAGACGAAAGAGAAGGAAAGCTAAACCAATGAAAGGAGAACACTAAGCCATACGAGACGACACTTAACCAAGGACAGAAACAGGACCGTAAATTCTGTGGAAGAAAGGGGATCTTAAATGAGGGTATCTATTTCATCACGAGGGGAGCAAGAGCTACCCTCCTTGTTTTTTTACTTCGTGTGTGTGTGTGTGTGTGTGTGGGGGGGGGGGGGGGGGGGGGGGGGGGGGGGCGTTGTGATTGTTGGTTAGTGGTATGGTGGTGGAGGATGTGGTGGTAATGGTAGTGGGATGGTGGGTAGTGGTGGTGGGTAGTGTCGTGGTGGTGGTGGAGGATGTGGTGGTGGTGGTAGTGGGATGGGTGGTGGTGTGTGTGGTGGTGGTAGTGGTCGTGTTGATGGTGCTGTGGTGGTTGTGCTGGTGGTGGTGGTGGTATGGTGGTATTGGTATGGAGTGGTGGTGGTGGTGGTGGTGGTGGTGTGGTGGTGGTGGTGGTGGTGGTGGTGGTGGTGTGTGGTGGTGGTGGTGGTGGTGTGGTGTGGTGGTGTGATGTGGTGGTGGTGGTGGGGCTGTGGTGAAGTTGTGGTGTGGATGTAGTGGTATGGTGGTGCGTGTGGTATTGGTGTGGTTGTGGTAGTGGTGGTGGTGGTGTGGTGTGGTGGTGGTGTGGTAGAGTGGTGGTGGCCTGGGCCAGACTGGCCAAGGCTGGCCTGGGCTTACACTGTCCTAGGCCTGGGCCTGATGCTAAATGCAGACAAAGCCTTTCGCCATATCAAGGCATGCCATGAAAATTTTAATGCTTTTAAAACACAAAATAGTTTGAAATTGTTACTTATCACACGAATGTCAGATGAAGACTCTAATCAGGGTCACACACAGCTACAGAGGAAAACTGAAACTATGCAGGACCCTTAAAGGCAATGAAAACTGTACCTCGTGTCTTAAAATTGTCTTTCCTACCCAACGGTCAACGCTTAATGCTGTTCGTAAGGTAGAGAAACGCACATGAAAGAGGCAGGATACAATAAAATTTTTCTGAGATCTTGTTCTGGCATATCTCAGACATATTTCATTGTTCAAGCGAACTGAAATTTTTTTCTAAGCCACACGTATAGAAGTCGAAAGACATATCCCATTCCTTGGTAAGGAAACCCAGCACAGATAACGGGACGTTTGAATTTTCAGAAATGATACAAAACGAGACCCGACGGTTTGGGTCAATTTTTGAATTTCAGCTCTCTCTCTCTCTCTCTCTCTCTCTCTCTCTCTCTCTCTCTCGCTCTGTATTTGTGCGTGCGTGTGCGTGCATGCGTGAGTGCGCACGCGCGCACGTGTGCAGATATTATATTAAAAAAATCATGACCAATGGCGGGTATGGACATGTGTGACTTTCATATCCCTTCACTTCCAGCCATCTGCGAGGCCCATACTAAAACTTCACCAGTGGTGTGTTAAAGTTGTGCATCACAGAACTGGGAGCAGTACTTTTGATAAAGAAACGAAAGAAGAAGAAAGAAAACATAACCATGAGCCATGCTTTGGTGTCATGTGTTTGATAAACTCACTCACAGACACTGGCGCCCACGTACACAGCAGAGCGGACGAACGACAGGGGAGGGGAAGGGAGGGGGCAGAGGGGGTTCTGAATTTCCCTCCCCTGGATGGTCAAAATTGCACTTTCGCCATGTTGCCCCCTCTCCCTTTTCCCAATCCCCTACCCTGGGAGGGACCCCCAGACCCCCTTTGAAAAACCACTTCTGATGTGTGAATTTTCCAAGGGGTTGCGTTTCTTTCGTAAAAGGAGACGCCGCCACCACCACCACCACCACCCTCACTTTAACACAAAAGGAGGACAGAAGAGGCCCCCTGTACCCCCCCCCCACCCACCACCACCACCACCACCCCATCTCCCTCTCGATTTAAAAGTAGCTTGGAAAGAACACTCAACCATACCCGAGCCCTCCCCTCCCCCCCCCCCCCCCCCCCCCCCCCCCCCCCTCCCCTCCCTCAGCTTTACCAAATTTCCGCCGAATTTGCTTTACTTGTTTCAATTCATGCTGATGCCTGGGCACGTTTTTCTCCCTTCTCCCACCGAGGGAGGTGGAACCCCAGACCTCACCCTCACCTGTCTGTAACCCCCCTTCTCTCCTAATTGATCCGGCTCTACACACACACACACACACACACACACACACACACACACACACACCGCTCAGTTCTCACCTGCATCTCTGTCTAGTGGGTTCTCTTGTGTTGTCGGCTCTGGTCCTGGCTGAGGTCTCTGTGGGCGGCAGTGCTCCCTTCTCCTAGCGATTCTCTCCCCTGGCATGTCCTCTCCTTTCTGGTGCCTGTTGCTCTCCCTAGCGATCGCCCTTGTTCCCCGTCTGGAATAAAAATCCCCCATAATTTCCTTTTCTCGTTCACATGCCATCGTTTAAGCAGCTCGCGGAAACGTAAAACTTTTGTTGCACTGGTGTACCGAACATGAGAAGCTGGTTGGTTTTTGCGTTCTTTTTCTGATTTTGCCTGAAGAAGACACAAGAGGTCGAAATGCATTGTGTCTTGTCCTGTACTTTGTTGGTCAATGTCCTTGGCGGTAACTAACCCCCTCTCTTTCTAAATTTTGCTTCATTTTCCGCCCTCAGTTACTCCGTTTTGAAACCTATTTATTGATCTTTCTGACGAGAGCTTATCTTCTCTTACAGGAAGTAAATGTGGATGTAGCCAATTCTTCAAGGCTCTAAGTTGTTTGTTTTTTTTTTTTTTTTTTGCTGTCCCAGCCTCTGCGCAACCTCAAAGGCAGTGCACCCACGCCGCTCATTCTGACACCCCATCCACAGCCACAGCTCGGTCGGACCCGCCGCAGCCCCGGCACCTGCAATCCACAGGGAGCAGTCAATGTCAAGTCATCAAGAGGCAACCCACCGGAGGAGACACTGCACTGCTGCCGAGTCACTTCGGTGGTGTTCAGTGGCGCCTGTTCTTATCTAACATACGCAGGACACCACCTACTAAGCCCCCAACTGACGACAATAATTGCTTAGTCGCGGAGCCGACGCGCGAGTGAGCTCTCCCTCCGGAGGCCGCCACCACGTCCGTCCAACGACAGCCCCCATGGACTCACCGATACCGGTGACCCCGACGGAACCAAGCCAAGGCCACAGACGTGGGGAGGACATCGAAATTGAGGTCACCATGAGAGCAGGGCATGAAGGGCCACAGAAGTTGAGACTTTTTTTTATGCT
>JADBJO010001507.1:374952-387452 GCA_016801955.1 Conus betulinus
CCCGTTCCTCTCATCCGCCCTGATCTCTTTCGTTTTCTCTCATTTTCTTAGGACTTTTTTTAAACTTTTGTCTCTGTCCTGATGTGCATGATGATCACATGTGCAGAAGGGCATATAACTGTCTCTAATTATAGTTCTCTTTGCGAACACAATAACTGTCGTGATGACAGCTGTCATATGATGTTCGAATGTTTTTCTAACAGTAATATCATACTATCGATAGCAGTGATTACTGTTTCCATGGGGAAACATCATTATTTTCTTACTCATGCTCACAAACGAATGGAAATACGACTTCTGAACCTGGTGATACACCATGCAACAATTCTACTCATTCTGGTGCCTGGTCACCTCTATGACGTCATATAAACTCAGAAAATAAGATAATCGCTCACGTGAAAACAACACTGTTAACTTGCTCCCACTAATGAGGTGATGTTTATATGATCTGTGTCTGTTTGCTTGTTTGTCTGGCCGTAAGATTACGTGAGAAACTATCAAACGAAAACAAAACTTGGTGAGAAGATAGAATTTGTCCCAAGGATGAACGCACTGCATTTTAGTGCGGATCTGCGTCAAAGGTCAGATCCGTTATCCATTGAGCGTGATTATACAAAGAAGAACGCCACAAAACAAAAAACCTCCACAGATTTTAACGAAACCTGCTAGATAGATGAAATGTGACCCAAAGATCACATTGTAAAATGTTGGCGTAGACCTGTAGCACAGATCCCGATCGAAAGGCGGATCAAAGGACGGATCCAGAATCTCTTGGACTTGGCGTGGGTCTACGCTCTCCCGCGTTAATTTCGCGCGCACGCACACACACACACAGACACACACACGCGCACACACACACACACACACACACACACACACACACACACACACACACATCTCTGATATATATATATATATATATAGAGAGAGAGAGAGAGAGAGAGAGAGAGAGAGAGAGAGAGAGAGAGAGATTTGACATAAAGCCCAACTTCATGCCCTGTCAGAGCGGCCGTTATCTCCGATCTCTTCAACTCTCTAATCCTGTCATCCCCGTCACTGGCAGCACAGCAAACCACAGAGTCTGGAACCAAGGAGCATCTTGCAGCCTATCTCTGGACAAACTGGACAGGTTAAATGAAGCCCCTCCGCGCTGGTAGATTTGCTGGACATTTCTGATCCTTGCCCGCTAAATGACTTACACGCGTGTCCTGTAAAGTCTCCAAAGATGAGAGCTTGTGGAACACCTCCACCCCCACCCCACCCCCATCCCCACCCCTGTATCGAAACGGCCGGCTGAGTGCAACCCCAGGATCAGCAAGTTTACGAGTCCCGTGCTCTACTACTGAGCTATTCCGGCCCCGAAAATTCTTGAGTCAACAGATTTTTTACCACTCAAATTTGGTAACTTCACTATCGGTGGATTAAAGCGGTGATACCGGATGCTTTGTCAGAGACTGTTGGAGGGTGATGACACTTCACTGTCAGTGGATCAGAGTACCAGTGTTACTGGATGTTTTGTCAGAGACTGTTGGAGGGGGATGAGGGCATCAGCTTAGGACCAGACCAAACCACCCGACATTTGGTGCAGAGTGTTTGGAAACGTGATGGCATTTTGAAATTTAATGAATTTTTTTTCGTTGATTACCGATAACTATTTACTTTTCCTTTATTTTTATTTTTATTTATTTTATTTTTCATTTTATTTATTTTATTTTTTTTTTGCAACTAAAGGTTGCTTGTTGTTACTACTAAGAAGAGCCAAAGTCCTGTTCTTTAATACTTCAATGAGCCAGTGGAAGAGTGAAGTAGGTGGACAAGAGTTAGTTCTGATCCCTCATTGCATCAATTCGTGAAGAGAACAGTATGGGGTGGTGTTATGTTCAAAGTCTGACATTACGGTGATAGAATCACAAATCAGTACTCAGTGAAGAGAACAGTGCAGGTGGTGTTATGTTCAAAGTCTGATATTACGGTTATAGAATCACAAATCAGTACTCAGTGACCATCACAACTATCCAAAATCAACATGTGTCCTTCTCAAATGCTTTTAATTTCTTCACATCATATCACTCTCTCCTTCTCTCAATTATTCCAAGATGGTCGGATCGAAAGTTCAAGAAACACGGCATGGCGTAGCCAAGCAAAAGTCATGCAGTATTCTTGAATGTTCGAGAATTATGACGTAGCACAGCCAATCAAAATCTCAGAACATTCGAGAAATACCTTGGGAGCTTCCCATTGCTTTCTGATTTATTTTGGTACTTTAAGGAGATATTAGAATCATTATGCGGTTTTGTATATGTCATTTGTTAAACAAATGTGACAATAAACTAACCACGTAAAAGGGAACTCAAGGCATTCAGGCGATGATGATGATAAAGAACTTAAGTGAAACTACAACACTTGTCAATTATGTGTGTCTGCGAACATGCCAGCGTGCGCGCGCGCCTTAGACCTTGTGTTCCATTTTAATAGAACAAACTTTCTATTTGTACTCGGCGTTGATGTATGTTGATGCATAACGAAAGATTTTAAGGTTAAGGACAACAAGAAAAATTCGTGCTTAAAAACTGTTGCAACCTAAGACTATTGCGTTTAAAATCCAGCAAAGTGCTTCGATATTTCCTTCCGATTATTTTTATTTTTTCTTGCTACATGATCCAAAGAGGAGAAAAAAGGCAGCTACCCAAAAGGTCTATCAAGAAGTGAGAGCATTTCCTACGGTGCCCTCCTTTGAGATATATCACTCGGGCGCCTGGTCAAACAAAGGATGACGTGGCAGCAAGCATGATGCATGCGTGTAAGATGACATGAACTATGGCTAACGAGCATATATATATATATATATATATATATATATATATATATATATATATATACGTATTCCTTCTGTTGCATACAAGAGCATAGAGAGAGAGAGAGAGAGAGAGACGAGAGGAGAGAGAGGGAGAGAGAGAGAGAGAGAGAGAGAGAGAGAGAGAGAGCGTTTTTTTCTCTGGCACACTAATTGTTAATCAATTAACGGAATCAATTTCCATAGATTTTCGTGAAGATATTTGACATAAACAGTACTGTAGGATGATGATAAGTGTTGTATAAGTGGGATAATGTTGTGGCACTGGTGTAAAATGCCGGTGGGGGAATGGGTGAGGTGTTCAAAGATGGATGGATGATGATCATGGTCAAGGTGTAGGTATGATCCACAGTGGTGTAGGATAATGGTCATTTTTGTAAAAGGAGTAGGATAGAGTATTGGCAAGTATGATAATGCCAGTGGGGGAATAAAGGAAATGATCAATGACTGCTGGATGTTGATCACTGAGATGAGATCTACGGTACTATAGGGTGGTGACCATTGTCATTAGAGAAATAATGTGGTGGCATTGATGTAGTAATCCCAGTTGGGGTGGGAAAAAAAATTAATAAAAATTGATGATTCATGGATAATTGGTCATTGTCTTAAGTGGGACAAACAGTGCTATAGGATGTTGATCATTGCCATAAGTGAAATAGCATGATAGCATTGGCATGATAATGCCAGCTGAGTAAAAAAAAAACACAAAACAAACAAACTTGAGGGGGGGGGGGGGGGGGGGGGGGGGGGCAAGGGGGCCAATGATCAATGACTGATTGATGGTGATGGTTGTCATAGATGAAAATCATCACCGTCTCACACACACACGCATGCATGATACATGCATGCACACACATGTACATACACCCACCCACACACGCACAGGTACATATGTACACAGGTACATCCACACACACACACACACACACACACACACACACACACACACACACATATGCATACATACACATATGCAAAAAAAAAAAAAAAAAAAAAAAAAAGAATGGCAAACACAGGACATCTTATGACTGGTGCTAATAATGATAGTGGTCATATATGGGAATCTGTGTATATATTGAGGAAACACACACACACACACACACACACACACACACACACACACACACACACACACACACACCACATGTACATACATCCAAGCATACGTATATGTAGAGGGGAGACACAAGCCCTTTAGTGTGCTAGTACACAGGGGGGTGGGGTGGGGGAACATAATGTGAAAAGGAAAGGGTCAGTGGGAAAACAAAAAAAAAAAAAAAGGGGGGGGAGGTGGGGGTGGAGGGGGGGGGGGGCGCTGCAAGTTAATGTGGTGTGGGGTGGGTGTGTGACTTTGTGGAATATATAGTGGGTTGCTGTTGCAGTGGTGGGCAGGTGTCATTATGTCGTGTAATGATGCTGGTGATATGGGGGTGAAGGGAAAGAGCAGGGGTGTTAGGGGGGGGGGGTTGGAGGGGGGGAGGGTCAACTACTTGGCCTACCCTTCTGATAGGGGTTTTTTGGGGAGGGGAAGGGGGAATATTGTGTGGGTGTGTGGGGGTGGAGGGGTGGGGTGAGGGTGGGGGATTACGGGATAGATCAAAGGGTAGGCGGTTGATTGGAATGGGACATGGGGGTGTGGTGGAAAGCAGAAGGTGATGGAGGGTGGCTGTAAATTTTAGTATGAAGTGGGAAGCGGGGTTTTTTTGGGGGGGTTGATTGTGTGTGTGTGTGCGCGCGCGCGCGTATGTGTGTGTGTGTGTGTGTGTGTGTGTGTGTGTGTGTGTGTGTGTGTGTGTGTGTGTGTGTGTGTGTGTGTGTGTGAGTGTGTGAGTGTGTAAGTAAATAAACAAAATAAAATGAAATAAATTATTTGAAGTAAAATAAAATAAAATAAAACATATTGATAAATAAAAATAAGAAGAGAGAGAGAGAGAGAAAAAAAAATCTACACACACACACACACACACACACACACACACACACACACACACACACACACACACACATATATATATATATACATATATATATATATATATATATATATATATTCAATGTTAGAGGAAAATAGAACAAACTTAAGAGTAAATAGAAGGAAGGTGGCTGTAACTTTTTTGTATGAAGTGAGTAAAGGGGATATGGTGGTGGTGTGTGTATATGTGTGTGTGTGTGTGTTGGTGGAAGATACTGCCAACCGGTGTTGAAGTGGTGGATATGTGTGTTAGGTTATTGTTGGATATTGATGCCTTGGGTTGTAGCGTGCCCAGTCTGGCAGTGAGATGGGATTCTTGAGTTGTGCGTTCAAAGCTGTCACCCTGTGACTGCCAGAGTGCCAAGACTTTGACATGTTGATGTTGTGTTGGGTGTGGTTGAAGTGTAAGGCGACGGGTTTGGGTCGGTGGTGGCGGATATCAGCAGGTGTTCAGAGATGCGTGTCTCAAGTGTGCGTCATGTTTCACCTATGTAGATCTTGCCACACAGCTGGCAGTGGATGGCATATATAATGTTGCGGCTCTGACATGAGAATGTGCGTTTGACTGTGAAGGAGTCATTGGGGCCCTGTAAGATGGTGTCTGGTTTGGTGAGGGGGCAGATTTTGCAATTGGGTTTGGAGCTGGGGTGAGTACCTGGTGGTGTAGCTGTGGAGGTTCTGTCAAATTGGACCGCACAGGGAGGTCTTTTAGGTTTTTATCACGTTTGAACGTGATCATGGGTTTGATATGGAAAGCGGGCTTGTGGTTATGTACAATGTGCCAACTGGATTTGAGGATCCTACAGATGGGGAGGGTGTGTGGGTGGTAGAGGAGGTAGGCTGTGGGTCTGTCTGTCTTGGTTGGATGCTGGATTTCCAGAGCAGATGTTCTGGATACAGCTATAGTGCGGCGGAGTGCTGCATTGATGATGGAACTGGGGTATCTTCATACAGAAGTTACAGCCACCCTCCATCTATTTAAAGAAAAAAAAAAAATGTATCTGTAGAAACAATAATAATCTACAAGACACCGAAATCACCGAAAGTTACTCATTCCAGTCGTTCAGTGAAATTAGATCGGATAACACATATTTTCTTTACATTTCTATTTTCTAATACTTGAGCTCAACTTCAAAACTGTTTTGTCTGAATGAGCCTTGAATATGTGTTGACTTGCTGCAAAATAAAGTAATCAAAATCAACAAGATGCGTCGAAAATTCATGTCATAGCTTTCATTTGGTAAATTTCATGCTTTGGGACTCTTTCCTGATAAACTGGCGATCGTATCAAATGACAGACGCAGCACGCTACATACAGTGGTACGCACCGTGATTTTTTGTTGTTGTTGTTGTTGTAACTATTAATTCATGTTGAAAATGTCTAGAACATCATTTGTGATTTCGTTTACCTGTCACACACACACACACACACACACACACACACACACACACACACACACGCGCGCGCGCGCGCGCGCGCGCGCGCGCGCGCACACACACACACACACACACACACACACACACACGCACACGCACACAGAGTTTTGCTCTTTTGTTGTTTGTTTTTTGTTTTCCTCCGAGTCCAGATGTCTTGCACATCCCTAGCACATGTATGTGGTTGCGAAGCGGCATCGATCATCGAGCATCCATTGCTGTGGTACTGAAGGTACTGAAACCGAGGAAGAATACTTCGAGGTATCCTATTATTTTATTATTATAACAGCTCATTATTGCGACACCTCGCTACATTACTTAAAGAATAGATTACCGATTTTCACATCTCCACGTTTTCATGTTGAGAGAGAGAGAGAGAGAGAGAGAGAGAGAGAGAGAGAGAGAGAGAGAGAGAGAGAGAGAGAGAGAGAGAGAGAGAGAGAGAGAGAGAGACAGAGACAGAGAGAGAGAACGAACGAACGAAATGTTGTTTAATGAGGGAAAAGAATAAGCACAAGTCAGTGGCTTTTTTTCATCCAGCCCTCAAACAATAAATACATGGAAGAAATCATTGCATAGCACTGCATATAAACTTATAAACAACAATGAATACGTAGCAAATTAGAATAAGAGAGAGAGAGAGAGAGAGAGAGAGAGAGAGAGAGAGAGAGGGGGGGGGGACTTAAACTAGGTAACTGTGATTAAGAAAACAAATATGAGAAAAAAGAAAAAAAGAAAATCTGCACTGGGAGGCTTGCAGAATGCGTTTCAGAGCGTCGTCTGTCGAGTCGAGAGTCGCCTTGACATGACGAACCATGAGACCATGTCTTCTTTAGACTGTCAGAGAGATCATACGAATTTTCTGAGTCTCACCATGTCGGTTCACTGTCACTCCCACGGTCGTTTTCCTCAGTTGCCTCCCTTTGAATTTCGCTGTGTTGTGTGTTGTGTGTGTTGTGAAGAGAGAGCAGGCACTCTGGCCGTAGCTGTCAAGAGCGCTGTTGTCCTGCGTGCGGTGCGACTTGATCTGAGCAGAATAAAATCCACAGGCATCGATACACTTCTAACATTTTTTTTTCAAACATTTTTTTTTAATATTATTTTTTTGACAATGTTTTGCACAGTAGAGAGAGGAGAGAGAGAGAGAGAGAGAGAGAGAGAGAGAGAGAGAGAGAGAGAGAGAGAGAGAGATAAGAAAAAAGGTGAAAAGAAAACAACATCTTCCCAATCTCCCATCTACCACCACCACCCTCCCCCGCCCGAACAAATACCCACCCACCCACTCCCTCCCTCCCCATCTACTCCCCCCCCCCCCCCTCCCCCTCCCCACCACTCACATCGTCAAGCTGTTGACAACACGTTTGATCAGACATGGTTACAATGTGATACACATAAAAGTATTCAATACAGCATGCATATTACCATATATCAAAGTATATGCATGTCCGGGGAGTGCAGGGCATAGGTGGACAGACCGATCAATACATACATACATGCATACACACAACAGGGAAAGACATACAGACAAAAATGGTGTCGGACAGAATGGGATGGACGTTAAGGAGCTGAGAGAATGCAGAACTGTTTTTCAACCAGTTACGGTCATGAGTCTCATTGATAGTTCTATAGTGATAAATTACACTGGTAAAAAAAAAAAAAAAAAAAAAAGGGTTTACCACCATACAAAAGTGTCATATGTCATCAAAAGGAAAAAGGTACCAGCCATTACCCTCTAATTACAAGGAGGTTAATCAAACCATTAAATAGAGGAGATAAGTGGTTCATGTGTCAGCCATTTAGTGTGGAAATCTTTACAGTTCACGTTTATGTACGCGTTCTGTTTTTCAATCTTGTATCGAAATGCTAACGCTTTTAGAAAACCTGCTATATGTGGAAGGCTGCTTTTCAGTTTACATGTGCACAGTTATTGTTTTGCCAAAAGAATAATGAAGTAGAAAATACAGTCAACAGTGATAGTTGCAGCAAATCCTAAGAGAACTAGTGCTTCTGTTAGATGTATATTCTGGACATCGGTGCATTTTCTCTCTCATTAGTTCAGTAAAAGTGTCCCAGAAACGCTGAGCATAAGAACATTTCCAAAACATATGGTCAATACTATCCTTACATAGCCCATAGAGGCTGCACCTGTCTGACGACTCCAATTTCTTTTAAAATGACATTCGTTCCTAAACATCTGTGTACTATTCTGAGTTGAAACCATTTGAGCTTTATGTCCGCTATGTTATGAGCATATAGGAAACATAAATCCCAGTCATGAGTTTTGAGACAGTTTAAAATCCCATTTTGTACAACGTGGAGCTCTCAAATTATTATCAATTAATATGTCATAGTACATCTTTGAACCCTTACAAGTGGTGAACAGTTTTTTTTTTTAAGCAGAAATATGCTAACATTTCTAACAATCTTTGTGACACCTTCGTACACTATGATTTTGCTTTATTGTAACTTTTATGAACAAAACATTAAGGTTAGCACAGCACACACACACACACACACACACACACACACACACACACACACACACACACACACACACACACACACCATCCATAACAGTTGAAGTGTTTCCTCAATAGCATTAGATAGTGCTTCAAAATTTACTGATCAGATCAAAATTTACGGTCGCAAGCCTAGATGGACTACTAATCCAGAACTAAACTTACTTAACCAAAATTTTTAAAACTAGCTACTCACTCAGAAAAGATGTTTTGTGGCTTTACAGAGCACAGTGGATAATTTGAAAAAGGAGCAACGACAGAAAAGAAAAAAAAAATCAGCCTCAGCCGCCGTGGCGAGTGGTTAGCGTCGCGGACTCCCGGCTGGGAGGTCGTGGGTTCGAATCCCATCAGAAGTCATGTGGGTTTTTCTGCCCCGACCGGGCTCCTACCCAGAGTTGAGTTGCTGCGGACTCAGTTGGGAAGACTGGGACCACACAGTCGAGTTTCATCCACTAAATGGATGCGTTTCTGAGAGTGTTGCTCAAATTTCCTGACCAACACTGCAGGTGTCTGTATCTCTCGGGCCTGGTTGACGCCGGGATATATTATGAAAGGAAGCGTAGAGTACACAGCCCTGTCATGTAGTCTCAGACCGAAATGGAAATCCGTAGCATCATCATAATCATCCTCATTCTCATCGATCAGCATAAAAAAAAAAAGTCTCAAATTCTGTGGCCCTTCATGCTCTGCTCTCATGGTGACCTCAGTTTCGATGTCCTCTCCACGTCTGTGGCCTTGGTTTGGTTCCGTCGGGGTCACCGGGTATCGGCGAGTCCATGGGGGCTGTCGTTGGACGGACGTGGTGGCGCCCTCCGGAGGGAGAGCTCACTCACGCCGGCTCCGCGACTAAGCAATTATTGTCGTCAGTAGGGGGCTTAGTAGGTGGTGTCCTGCGTATGTTAGATCAGAACAGGCGCCACTGAACACAGTGTCTCCTCCGGTGGGTTGCCTCTTGACGACTTGACATTGACTGCTTCCTGTGGATTGCCGGTGCCGGGGGCTGCGGCGGGGGGCCGACCGGGCTGTGGCTGTGGACAGGGGGTCGGAATGAGCGGCGTGGGTGCACTGCCTCTGAGGTGGCGCAGAGGTTGCGACAGCAGCAAAAAAAAAAAAAAAAAAAAAAAAAAAAAAAAAAAAAAAAATATATATCGTTTTCTTCTTTTTGTTTAGAAGATTGGAGGGAAAGAGAGGTCGGGATCGGATGATTCAAAACATAGACGGATCTCTTTTTCCTTCTCGTAATGAATACATTTGGCAATTTAGAAGAAAGAGAGTAAAAAATACAAAGTAAGAAGAAGTGTTGAATTTTTATCAAATACTACAGGCCGTCCCCATACACCCAAACCCACCTCAACCTGCTAGACCAGAGAAAAGCGACTGTTGGGGGGTACGGCAACCTGGCCTTTGTATATAGCTCACACACAACTGTGCGGGGGTTGAGAGTCGCCAATCGAGGTGTGTGTCCCAGTGAACCCTTTTCCTCGATCATGACAGTCGACATGGTATTTTGACACGTGTGTCCAATTTGAATTATTCTGTTGAGACCGACAATGAAATAATCATATTATCATATTGTTAGAATATTAATGAACGTAGCTTAGCGATCTTGTCTTAGAAAGGCGTCAAATACGGCGAGTCTGTCTTCCAATGATTTGCAATAGGGCGAGCTTACCTGCTAAGGCTTTACAAGATGGCCAGCTTACCTTTCAAAGGTATACGACAGGGCGAGCTTACCTTTCAAAGGTTTACAAGAGGGCGAGCTTACTTTTCAAAGGTTTGCAACAGGGTGAGCTTACCTTTCAAAGGTTTACGACTGGGCGAGCTTACTTGCTAAGGCTTTACAAGATGGCCAGCTTACCTTTCAAAGGTTTACAAGAGGGCGAGCTTACCTTTCAAAGGTTTACAAGAGGGCGAGCTTACCTTTCAAAGGTTTACAAGAGGGCGAGCTTACCTTTCAAAGGTTTTACAAGAGGGCGAGCTTACCTTTCAAAGGTTTACAGCAGGGCGAGCTTACCTTTCAAAGGTTTACAGCAGGGCGAGCTTACCTTTCAAAGGTTTACAACAGGGCGAGCTTACCTTTCAAAGGTTTACAGCAGGGCGAGCTTACCTGCTAAGGTTTACAAGAGGGCGAGCTTACCTTTCAAAGGTTTACAACAGGACGAGCTTACCTTTCAAAGCTTTACAACAGGACGAGCTTACCTTTCAAAGGTTTACAACAGGGCCAGCTTACCTTTCAAAGGTTTACAACAGGGCGAGCTTACCTTTCAAAGGTTTACAATAGGGCGAGCTTACCTGCTAAGTCTTTACAACAGGGCCAGCTTACCTTTCAAAGGTTTACAACAGGGCGAGCTTACCTGCTAAGACTTTACAACAGGGCGAGCTTACCTGCTAAGGCTTTACAAGATGGCCAGCTTACCTTTCAAAGGTTTACGACAGGGCGAGCTTACCTGCTAAGGCTTTACAAGATGGCCAGCTTACCTTTCAAAGGTTCACAACAGGGCGAGCTTACCTTTCAAAGGTTCACAACAGGGCGAGCTTACCTTTCAAAGGTTCACAACAGGGCCAGCTTACCTTTCAAAGGTTCACAACAGGGCCAGCTTACCTTTCAAAGGTTCACAACAGGGCCAGCTTACCTTTCAAAGGTTTACAATAGGGCCAGCTTACCTTTCAAAGGTTTACACAACAAGGCGAACTTACCTTTCAAAGGTTTACAATAGGGCGAGCCTACTCTCCAAAGGTGAATTTGCGTTCTAATTTGCCTTCGAACGAGTTGCAATTGTGTAACCTAAACTCTTAAATATTGACAGTATAGCAGCATCGCTTCTTAAATGTCACCAAAACTTTTTGGCCACACAACTGAAAGATTTAAAGTATAGTAATCTTGCCTCCTCTCTTTGTTTTATTTATCTGTTTAATTATTTACTTACTTATTCATTCATTATTTTGCTATTGAGAAGATACTGCATGTAAGCTAATGATGATAGGGATATTATGGAAACCAGCTCACCATGCATTAGATGTAAACTATTATCTCAGACCGCAGCGCGAGTAATGCTCTGAGGTCGAACTTGCCCTCCTCTTCAACCTTTTAACTATGGGCGGGAGCTTTCCCTGGAGGAAAGGAGAGGTCCACATGTCCGTTCAGTGATTGTTCTGGAGCGTCCGGAGACGTGGCCTGAAGGAAAGGTAGGCATGTATGGACAGTCGTGTGAAGGGACACGTTCATTTGCACGCTAACAGCTGGAGGCACCAGTCCATGTCCATGATGCTTCATTAGTTGACGAGAGTGTGCTCAAGCAGCAACCCGCGGATGCACACACACACACACACACACACACACACACACACACACACACACACACACACACACACACACACACATGCACGCACACACATACACACACGCATGCACGCACACCACACACATACACACACGCACGGAAGCTGCACGCACGCACGCACACACACACACACACACACACACACACACACACACACACACGCGCGCGCGCGCGCGCGCGCGCGCGCGGGTGTGCGTGCGCACGCATGCACGCACGCACGCACAAACACTGTACACATAAACAGAAACACACTTGCATTCTCTCTCTCTCTCTCTCTCTCTCTCTCTCTCTCTCTCTCTCTCTCTCTCTCTCTCTCTCTCCAATCGCCTACCCCACTCTCTGTCTGTCTGTCTGCCTGGCTGGCTGTCTGTCTGTCTGTC
>JADBJO010001507.1:402452-409952 GCA_016801955.1 Conus betulinus
AGCAGAGGGAACAAGCGGACGGACGGACTGCCCCCCCCCTCCCCCCCCTCCCTCTTCCGCCCGTCTCTTTCTATCGTATACACACACGCCCGTGCGCACGTACACACACCAACGAACGACCCAGACAAGCATAGCTGAGGAGACAAACGGACAGATTCGCCACTAGAGAGACCTGTTCCATCACTGACCATCACAACTACTATCATTACCACCATCGTCACCACCACCACCATCATCATCACAACCATAGGAAGCAGCAGCACCAGGAGCAGCAGAAATCAGAATCAGGCGACTGGTAAATATCCTGGTGAGATAAAGGTGAGAGAGATTGCACCTTCTCCCCCCCCCCCACCCCCCCCCCCCCCTTGCCACCCCCACCCCCTCCCTTCCCTTACTTCCCTTTCCACGTACTCCTCAATACATTCATTTACCCCCCCCCCCCTCCTCACCCCTTCCCCTTCCCCCCCGCCTGTACTCCGCCTTTCCCTACCCTCCGTCTTTCCATCAGTCCCATCTTTCCTTGCCTTCCACTTTTTTTTTTTTTTTTTTTTTGTTTTTGGTGCTCAATTTCGAAAGGGTATCATCATGATTACAAGCACAGAGAGAGAGAGAGAGAGAGAGAGAGAGAGAGAGAGAGAGAGAGAGAGGAGAGAGACGAGAGAGGAGAGACAGACAGACAGACAGACAGACAGACAGGACCGGAGACACTGAGACTGGGAGATAAAAGAGAGAGAGAGAGAGAGGAGAGAGAGAGAGAGAGATGACGAGGAGGAGAGAGTGAGAGAGAGAGAGAGAGAGAGAGAAGACACAAACAGGCACACACATACTATAAAATCAGAGAGACAGACTCACGGACAGAAGAGAGAGAGAGAGAGAGGAGAGAGAGAGAGAGAGAGAGGGGGGAAGGATTGAAACAGAGGCACAAAGGATAGTAAAAAAAAAAAAAATAGAAAAAAGATACACGGAGAGAGACAAGGAGAGACAGAGAAAGACTGGGAAAAGAAGACAGAGGGATGACGACATGTCAGACGAAGACATGGGGAGGGGAAACAGCCGCCGTGGCGAAGTGGTTAGCGTCGCGGACTACCGGCTGGGAGGTCGCAGGTTCGATTCCCATCAGAGTCATGTGGGATTTTGTTGGATCAGAACAGGTGCCACTGAACACTGAAGTGACTCGGCAGCAGTGCAGTATCTCCTCCGGTGGGTTGCCTCTTGACGACTTGACATTGTCTGCTCCTGTGGATTGCCGGTGCCGGGGTTGCGACGGGACTGACCGGGCCTGTGGCTGTGGACGGGGTGTCGGAATGAGCAGCGTGGGGCGCACTGCCACTGAGGTGGTGCAGAAGTTGGGACAGCAGAAAGTGCAAAACCCAGACAAACGAAAAAGAAGACACAGGGAGGGGAAGGCATGAAAGGTGGAGGGGGGAGGGGGGATCACACACACACACACACACACACACACACACACACACACACACACACACACACACGGACAAGACAAGCACATCAGAAACAGACAGACAGACAGACGAAAAGGCCGCCTATAACAAAAAACCCACTCGACTCTAAACCACCACAACTACCAGCACAGCCACCCACCACCACCACCACCACCACCACCACCACCACCACCCACCACCCATCGCCGCCGTCGCCGCCACCACCACACCACCACGACCCCGCCGTCATTATCAATAGCACCTTCATCACCCTCTCCGCAACAACACCAGCAACAGTAACAGGAATGAAAACCTTGCGACAGGTGGGTATATCGGGTGAGATACTGGCGAGACAGGTTGCGCCCCTTCCCCACCCCCACCCACCCATCTCCTCCTCCCCCTACCCCTCCCTTCGGCTTCCCCCTCTGTACATTCACTCTCCTCTCCTCACTCCTCTCCCTGCCCCCACCCCCACCCCTACCCCATTTCCTATTGCTATCTACTCTCCACCCGCCCTCCGATTTACTTAATATCTCGGCGGCACTGTCGTTGTTAGAGGCACCCAGAGGGAAAAAAAAAAGGAGAGATGAAGACAGACAGAGACAGGCCGACAAGAGTTTGAAGAGAAGCAGATAGAAAACAGAGAGACAGAGACAGGCACGCGCAGAGAGAGACACAGACAGACAGACAGACAGACAGACAGACAGAAAGAGGAAAACAGTCTAACACAGACAAGGACAGTGCTAGGTTAAACAGGTGGTGTTGTTTACAGAAAGGGAAGACGAGAGAGAGAGAGAGAGAGAGAGAGAGAGAGAGAGAGAGAGAGAGAGAGAGAGAGAGAGAGAGACAGACAGACAGACAGACAGAGGCAGAGGACGGAGAGACAGAGAGAGAAGGAGGGGGGATAGACAGACAGACACGCAGACAGACAGACGGACCGACCGACCGACAAACAGATGATAAAAACAGACAAAACAACAGAGAGAGAGAGAGAGAGAGAGAGAGAGAGAGAGAGAGACAGACAGACAGACAGACAGACAGACAGACAGACAGACAGACAGAGATAGAGTGGGAGACAAAGACAGAGATAGGCAGACAGACAGACACAGAGACAGAAACAGAAGCAGAAACAGAGAGGCAGGCAGGCAGAGAGACAGAGACAGACACAGACAAACACAGACTGAACAAGAGACGGAGAAAGAGAGGGGTACAAAGAAAAGGGTAAAGGAAAAACAGACAAAGAAATGGACAATGGGGAGAGAGAGGAATACAGGAAGAAAAAAAAAAGATGGGGAGGATCTGAACGAAAGACGCAAAAAAAAGGGCGTTGGGAGCGGAAGGGAGGGGGGGGGGGGGAGGGGGGGGGGAGGGGGAGACAGTCTACATTACATAACTAGATTCTGAAGTACCCCATCAGAGAGAGAGAGAGAGAGAGAGAGAGGGTGCGGGAGAGGAGGGATAGGAGAGGGGACGGGGGGGGGGGGGGGGGGGGGGGGGGGAGGGAGGTGGGGGGGGGGGGGGGGGGTGCGGCGCAGACTGATCGAGACTCTGAATGATTTATTCATGGCAGGCCAAAGTCCAAAATGAACGAGGCATAGGAACATCATTTGCAGACGTCACAGGAAATGCTGACGCAATCACTGCAATTACTTACAGCTTCAGGTACTACAGAAATCATGACGAAACTGACGGGAGAGAGAGAGAGAGAGAGAGAGAGAGAGAGAGAGAGAGAGAGAGCATACTCTCTAATTCAGAGAGAGTGAGAGAGAGAGAGAGAGAGCGACAGACAGACAGACAGACAGACAGACAGAGCAGACTCTCTAATTCAGCTTATTCCCCTTGATTTCTCACTTTGGGTCCTGGATGCAAACAAAATACGATGTCGTCTTACAGGGATGAAGATCGAACAGTATCAAATTAAACTTGACACATACGTAGTCTACTGCTTTCATTGCTTTTGTTTGTTTGTTTGTTGTTTTTACAGCACACCTTAGCTAAACGCACGTATACTACGGTTTGACGACCTTCTGTATGGTCATTTACGATCCTTTCAAACCGTGGAGACCCCCCTCCACCCTTGCTTGCCCAAACCCACTACCCCCACGCCCCATTCCCCCCCCCCCCCCACCCCCCCCCCCCCCCCCCCCCCCCCCCCCCCCCCCCCCCCCCCCCATTCTACCCCGGTCCCCACTCTCACAACCTTCATGCCCCCCATCCTCCTCTCTTTCCACTTTCCCTTCCAGACCTTCCTTATCCCCTGGATCAGTTTGTGTACAAACAGGACAGTGCCTTAAACGTCCCTCTAAAACATATATGAATAAATAAATAAACAGATAAATACATAAACAAATGAAGAAATAAACATGTAAATAAGTAAACAAGCAAATGAATCAATGTCTTAAAAAACTCTCATCGTCTTCAAACGCTAAAGATCTTGTAATTATTGTCAGCGTTTAAGGTGGCGGCCGGAGATCGGGCAGTGGCGGTTATGGAAACGTGCAAATATCCAGAATGTACTGCACACACACACACACACACACACACACAACACACACACACACACACATGCACACACACACGCACGGACACGCACGCACGCATGCATACACACGCTCACACACTTACGCACACACACAAACACAAACACATTTCTAAACACGCGCGCACACACACACAGACATACATACACATAAACGCGCGCGCACGCACTACGCACGCACGCATGCATACACATGCTCACACGCACACACACACATACAAACACATTCCTAAACCCGCGCGCGCGTACACACATACACACACACACATACACACACACAAGTGCGCGCGCGCGCGCACACACACACACACAAACAACACACACACACGCACACTCCCAAACACACACATACACACACACACACACACACACACGTACTCCCACACACACACACACACACACACACACACACACACACACACACACACACACACCACACACACGTGCGCGCGCGCGTATACACGCTCACACATACACACTCCCAAACACGCACGTACACACACGCACGCGCGCGCAGACACAACACACACACACACACACACACACACACACACACACACACACACACGCACACTTCCTTCACCCCTCCCACCCACTTTCCCTATCTCCTCCTCCTTCCCCCTCCACCCCCCCTTTCCCCATCCTCCCTCTCCCTTCGCCCCGATAGATGAATTGAGCTGTGGATAATTGCCGAGAGAGAGAGAGAGAGAGAGAGAGAGAGAGAGAGAGAGAGAGGAGAGAGAGAGAGAGAGAGAGAGAGAGAGAGAGAGAGAACGGAATTCGGGGATTTGCGTGGCTCGACACATACATTAACACATATAGATAACAGAGACAGAAGCACACACGCAAAAAATAAAAAAGAAATAAAATAAAAAAGAAAAGAAAAAGAAGAATAAAAGACAAAAACAAACAAACGAAAAACTAGGGGTAAACAACCCAGTGTCCGATCTACCCTCCCTCCGCTTAAAATCTACTCCATCCTCGATACAGACAAGATCAAAGTTTGCAAGAGCAAAAATAGAATCACTGGGCCGCCAAAGGAAGGAGCTAACAAATGACAAAATGAAGGTGACGCGTTTCGACCTGTTGAGACTTCTTCAGGCAGGGCAAGTAACATCCAAAACGATGAAAAAAAAAAAAAAAAGAAAAGAAAAAAAAGACAAAAAGACAAGTCACTTTCTCTTCGATTTGAGTGCCGAAATTTGGTCTTGGGAGAATAATTTAAAAAAAAACACACAGAATGGAACTGAAATTGAAGATAAGATAGAGATTGTAATCATAATTACAGCAACAGCATAGCAGCAACAATAGCAGCAACAACAACACCAATGATAATATCAATAATGATAGTGACAATAATAGAAATAGTAATAATGATAATTATAATGATGATGATAATAATAATGATGATAACGATAATAATGATAGTGATAATGATAGTAACAATGATGATGATAATGATGACGGTGATGATGATGGTATGATAGTCCTATCAATAGTATCATCATCATCATCATCATTCTCATCATCATCATCATCATATCATCATCGTCATAACAATAAACCAATAATGATAATAGTACCCGTAGTATCAATAATTATACGAAAATAAGTAGAGGAGGGAGAAGAATTCTTAAACTGATACTAATGATAGTAAATAAATAGAAAATGGAATATCTAAAAAGAATTAATTTCAAAACGGAGTTACTGAGGGCGGTAACTAACCCCTCTTTTTCTAAAAGAATCATCATCATCATCATCATCACCATCACTGTCATCATTATCACCATTATCATCATGAAAAAAGTAGAAATGATGAGGAAGATAATACAATAAAATTGAAGAAATGTAAGACTAGCTATCATAAAAACATCATCATGGTCATGAAACTAATGATGATATTGAAGAAATGCGTGGTCAGGAAAAATAATATATATATATATATATATATGTGTGTGTGTGTGTGTGTGTGTGTGTGTGTATACATATATATATATATATATATATATATATATATATATATATATATATATATATATATATATATATATATATATATATATATATATATATATATATAAAACAGTATTTATTCTATTTGTCTTGAAGGTTAAACAGATTCAATTTTAGTTTGGATTCAAGTCGGAAGGCGAATCGAGTTTTGTTGTGTTGTTGTGTTGTTGTTGTTTTGTTTTGTATTGTTCTTTTCTTTTTGTTTGTTTGTTGGTTGGTTTAAATGGGATCAAGTGTTCGTATATGTTCTTACACATCAATCCCCGTCTAGTGTCTGACGTAGAATCGTAGTGTTCTCTCACGTGCAGTCCGTCCACAGTCAGGACTGACTTGATGGGTGAGATTAACGTCCTGTTGGCCTGAGGCCCCTTAAGGACAGGGTTTCCCAGACTGTAGTCTGTGTCGTTTTTGGCGTTGCTGTCCCCAGTGGTCACTGGTCGTGGTCGGTGTCGTTGGTCGTCTGCTCTCTGTGGCAGTCTCCTCCCCCAGGCCTTCTACAGTCCCCTTTTTCAGGGCCACTTGATATGGATCCACACGATCCAGTGTTGGCCAGCTCGGGTATAACACCCTAACTGGTCGCCCCTGCACCCCCCCCCCCTCCCCGTCTGGGATGCCAGAGGACGGGGGGGGGGGGGGGGGGGGGTCTCTGAGGTTCAACCCAAGGCTGGACCTTGGCGATCCTCTCTGCCAGGGGATCGGGACAACCAACTAAAACGCATATAACAGTACACCTTTTTATCATTATCATCATCATCATCATCATCATCATCATTATCATCATCATCATCATTATCATCATCATCATCATGTTCATCGTCATCAATACTATTATTGTCATTATTATTATAATTATCATTATATATAATTATCATTACCATTATCTATTCATTCATTTACTCACGTATTCATTTATGGTATCTTCTTTTCCGATACGATGGTGAATCGAAATTACGTCCCTTGAGGACCATTCAGTGCACCTAGAACGCAAACTGTGGTGGCTAACACTAGCTGGCTTTGCTCTCTCGTTGATCCATACATAGACATAGGAAAGACCGACTCTGGAAATACGGGTTAAAATTTTACTTCCAGCAGAAGAACCGCCCGTTTGATCTTTACAAAACCGTCACAGTTCGATCTGTTCGACGCTTTCCTACTCAGGAAGTGTAATCTGTCTGCCAAATTTCATCTGTGTGAAAGGCTTTGCTATTCAGAAAGTTTTATCTGTCTTCCGAATTTCATCCGTTTGTTATCGCTTTTCTACGTAGAAAAGTTTCATTTGCCCGCTAATTTTCATGTTTGTAACGCTTTTCTGCTTAGAAAGTTTTATCTGTCTGCCAAATTTCATCTTGTTTGTAACGCTATGTCTGTTTACTTAATTTTTTTTTCATCTGTTTGTAACGCTTTTCTGCTTAGAAAGTTTCATATATCTGCCAAAGTTTATCTGGTTTGTAACGCTTCTCTACTTTCAAAATTTAATCACTCTGTGGCCAAATTTCATCTGATTGTAAC
>JADBJO010001507.1:414952-419145 GCA_016801955.1 Conus betulinus
GCGCGCGTGTGCATGCGTCCGTGCGTGCGAGTGTGTGTGTCTGTGTCTCTGTGTGTGTGTCAGTGTGTCTGTGCTTGCGCGCACACGTGCGCCTATGCGCGCTTCACTTTCCGTGCCTTCGTCAGCGGAACTACTCCCTCACTGCTAACTCTGGCAGTACCATGAACAGCTGCATCCAGGTGCACCCCAACACTCCACAGGGAGTAACCAATACCAGGTTCTCATCAGACAACCCACCAGAAGAGGCACTGCAGTGCTGCAAAGTTACTTGGGGGGTTTCCAGTGCCGCCTATTTTGATTAAGCATATGATAACAATGATTACCAAATGGCGGAGCCAGCCCGATGGGAGTGCCCTGATTCAGAAGGTGCCACCACATCCTAATGAACCACTATCGATGAGTTCAGCATAGACTCACTATGGATGCGGACGTGAAGAATGACACTTGTGAATAATGAGGATAGGGATGATGAAAATGATCGAGCAGGGCATGAAGAACCACAGCTGTGAATAATGAGGATAGGGATGATGAAAATGATCAAGCAGGGCATGAAGAACCACAACTGTTAATAATGAGGATAGGGATGATGAAAATGATCAAGCAGGGCATGAAGAACCACAACTGTTAATAATGAGGATAGGGATGATGAAAATGATCAAGCAGGGCATGAAGAACCACAACTGTGAATAATGAGGATAGGGATGATGATGAAAATGATCAAGCACGACATGACGAACCACAACTGTGAATAATGAGGATAGGGATGGTGAAAATGAAGCTGTAGAGTTCCAGTCTGGTCTGTACTGTACTCTTCTTTTCGTGACATAGCCCAGTGTCAACCAAGCCCGAGAGATACAGACACTTGCGGTGCTGGTCGCAGGTCAGCAAATTTGAGCAACACACTCTGAGACGAGTCCATTATGTGGAGAGATTCCACTGTGTGGAGTCAAATCATCCCATTTGAACTTTAAGCACACCAACTGTAGGTACGAGCCAAACAGGGCCGAAAAAAATCCTTAAATGTCATGTAATTCGAATCTGCCTTCTTCCTTCCCACAATGCTCAGCATTGCGTAGATGGTGGCTGGTTCTATTCACTTCTCACGGATGTCCATTCGAATTCTATCTTCAAGCAGCCTCTCTGACCTATCGTTACACTTCTGAACAAGTTGTCGTGTGGGGTTCGGTGTGAATGCGCGTACTTGGACATACGCTAGCAACCTGTTTATTATGTGGACATACATGTTTTTCAGGCATCGAATTCATCCCGAAATCGCATGGTTTCTGCCTTATATTCCTTCTGTCTTTCTTTCTTTCTGTCTATTTTTGTTCTTGTTGTTGTCAATGTCTGTTTAGGCTGCGCCCCCCCCCCCCCCCCCCCCCCCCCCCCCCTTTTTTTTTTTTTTTTTTTTTAAATGTCATTGTCGGTTTAGACTGTGCTAGGTTATGTGGCCACCATCCAGTTAAGATTAAAATTATAGTCCCGTCAACATCAGAGGTTATCTCAGGACTGTCACCACGTTTTCAAACTACCACGTATATTTGTTAAAAAAAGGATTTAAAAGCAAAACCTTACCCAACCCATTAAAAAAAGATTATAAGAACCAATCCTAGGATTAAAAACCAACACGTTGAAATAGGATAAGATAATGTTGCTTACAGCCCAGCCGACCACAAAGGGCCACACCAGGGCCGTCACCACGTTAAAATCAACTCACAAGTCAGTCATTCACACAATTCTTTAAAATACATCAAAAACCCATCCAAAAGTTTGTTAAAAATTTCCACTGTAAAATCTCAGATCCATGGTAGAGTGATGCTTTCTAAAACCACACTGTTCCATGGCTAAAAGCCCATCAGTTTCCAATTTCCACATGAGCCTACCATTTACCATTTTTTTTCCATCACCTTACAAACACAACTTTGTTAAGGCTGTTGGACGATAGTTGGTTGGGTTTGAATGATCTTCCCTGGCTTCGGAATGGGAACAATTATGACCCTTTTCCATGAACCTGGGAAGGACCCAGACGTCCAGACACGGTTATAAACTTGAAGCAGAATGTTAAGACCCGAGTCAGCAAAGTGTTTTAAGAGTGATAATGTATTTCATCAAGACCAGGAGCAGAATCGTGACACGCCTGCAAGGCAGACTTCAGTTCATTTAGATTAATGGGCAAGTTGTAGTCTTCTTGATTGGGTGAGGAAAAGTCAAGCTTCTTTTTTTTCTGCTTGCGTTTTGATCTTTAAAAACCCAGCAGATTTTTGACCAGAGGAAGAGTTGGTTTCTATGGTGGAATCTAGCAAGTTAGCCACAGTTTGTTTGTCAGTGATGAGTGTATCATCAAGTTTTAAATGGTGAACTGAAGGGCAGCTGTTCTTGCCCCTAATTTTTTTAACAACTCTCCATATTTTTTTTGGGGGGGGGAAATGTTTGATTTAAGCGAAGAGCAGAAATTTCTCCAAGATACTCATCTACTTCCTCTACAAACAAACCTTGCCTTTGCTTTTTTCCTCTGATAAGATTGAACATTCGGGGCCACAGGATGCTGAAAGACTAAACGTTGGGCCCTCTTGCGAACGTTGCAAGCATTCTTACAATCCTGGTTGTACCATGGCGTACCAGGTAGTTGCGGACCTGGTTTTGCGAGTGGGATGGTATCTCTCGCACATGATAACAAAATATATTTGTAAAGGGACTCCGCTGGGTCTTCTGATCGGAAAACGATTTCAGCATCTAGCTTATCAGTTATAGCTGAACAAAAGAAATCCCAATTAGCCCTTTTAAAGCAAAAATACTGAGGAAAGGAAACAGGTTCCTTCAAAATTGGAGAAAGTATTACAGGGAAATGGTGCTCCCGTGCAGATCATCATGAACTGAACAATCATAGTCTAGAGCTAATGAAGGATCACACACTGACAAATCCAGACACGAAAGGGTACCATTTGAAGAATGCATATGTTGGTAATTTGTCATTTAGACAACACAAGTCCAGTTCATTAAAGATCTCTTCCAGCATGAGACCCGAGGTGAGGAATATGAACTACCCCACAGGGGGGAATGCCTGCTGAAGTCTCCCAAAATGAAAAAAAGGACGCGGAAGCTGATCTATTAGATCTATGACTTGTTGCTTGGATATTGTACCAGGAAGACAATAAATTGAACAGACAGTTATTGTTTTATTGATAGTAATCCTGGCCGCAACAGCTTGTAATGGGGTATTTAAGTTAACTTGGCTGAATAATAAAGATCTGTGAATAAGAAGGGAAAAACACCCCCTGTGACACCATGGGCAGTATCTGTAGGTAAAGCAGGAAAACCTACTGAACTAAAGCCTGCCCATGAAAAATGTTTTCCTGGTCTCAGCAATGTTTCCTGCAGCACAACAACACTAGGTTTGAGGCCAGAACACAACCGCTGGAGTTCCTCATATTGGGCATTAATGCCTCTTATATTCCACTGAATAAGGGCCATGACAATAAAAAAGAAAAAATTTTACTCCATCTCATTGTCCCCATCACCTTCTATCTCCAAAGGAGAAAAGCGATTGGAAAAAAGGCGATGGAGATACCACCTTCTTGGCTGACGAAGGACGATACTTATTTCTACCCCAGATGGACGAGGTGGAAGAGGAGGCTTTCATCAGAGGTCGACTTCTAGAGTGTTCCCCAGACAAGAGGCTACCAGTGCAGCCTTCCCAGAGGGTCTGGGATTGGAGGAAGGGGGCTCAGACCCTCGAGGAGTTCGGGGAAAGGTGGATATTGAGCCTCCACCCAAGGCACTGTTTGAATTTTGTTTTCTTTTTCCACTTTCTTTCTGTGCATGTTGAGGCTCCTGTTGCGTCTGCCAATCATGATGCTGAGAGCCAGCCTGAAGTTGAACAGTCTCAGTCTGAACACCAACACTGACTATGCTCCCCTTCGCGACATCAGCATATGACTTGCCTTTCGTGCCTCAAAGAACGAGCATACGTCCGACATTTGAAGCATCGCAAAGGTGAAGAAAATGTACAATGGCAACGGGAACCCTCAAGTATCCGGCCTTCACAAACACGGGGAGAACTGGTGTACGGTACAGAAAGTTAGGGAAAAGTATCTGTTGACAACACGGTCTTGGTCTTTTCGTGCTAAAACCTGGTGGACGTGGGTTACAACCCTGGGAAGCCAGTTCCGTCTTTATCTCTAACTCCAAAACGC
>JADBJO010001508.1:0-7500 GCA_016801955.1 Conus betulinus
CACGAGGCCTAGTTCAACCTATTAAAATATTTGTCTTGTATTGTCTTTCTCTTCTCTCTCTCTCTCTCTCTCTCTCTCTCTCTTCTCTCTCTCCTCTCTCTCCACGTCCTTCTTCTCCTCTCTGGCTGTCTTCTGTCTGTCAATGCTTTTATCAGCTTTATATATCTAATACTATTTTAAGCACAATACGCAAGTAGGGTAACCCTTGCTCCCATAAGAAAAACCTAACACAGAGTAACGTTTATTCAGCGGTTTACAAGTCATGCAATGTGCGCTGAGCCGATTTGTAAGCAGCGCCGATTTGTAGAGCGCTTACAAATCGGCGGGCTAGGCCACCGCCGATTTGTAAGCGCTGCTTAGAAATCGGCGGGTGCTTTACAAAAATCGGCGGGTTAAGTCCCAGCCGTTTTGTAAAGCGCTTTACAAAACGGCGGGCGCTTTAAATCCTGCATCTTTGGATTAAAACGATAAACTATTATTACGCTTTCAGTGATTATTCCGCAGTTTTTGATGACTTTCTATTTTGCTCATCAAGATGGCGGACTCACACACGTCGTTTTGAGGAGCACTCTAACGAAGAGAAAAAGACAAGTCTCCTAACTTATTTTACCACCTCTCTCTCTCTCTCTCTCTCTCTCTCTCTCTCTCTCTCTCTCTCTCTCTCTATATATATATATATATATATATATATATATATATTCTCTCTCTCTCTCTCTCTCTCTTCTCTCTCTCTCTGTCCGTTTCTCGCTGTCTGTCTGTCTGTCTGTCTGTCTGTCTCTCTCTCTCTCTCTCTCTCTCTCTCTCTCTCTCTGTCTCTCTCTATCTATGTATCTACAGTCCTATACTGCATGCTGAGTCTGTTCACTGTAACATGAGTGTTGCAGAGATGATGTGAACTCCAGGAGTATCTTCTTCAATATGTTGTGTTTAAAGCCCGCTACTAGGGGAGGTGCAGTGGTGTAACTGGTAAGGCGCTGGACTCTCAATCTAGAGGTCTTAGGTTCGATTCCCACTGGTGCACTCGGAGTTGTGTCCTTGGGAAAGGCACTTCACTCCCTATTTCCTTGGTGGCGCTTCACTGTAATGACGCGCTTCCCCAAGGGGAAGCAGCCCAAATCTCCCTTGTGTGTGGGACAATAAAGTTACTACTACTACTACTACTACTACTACTACTAAAAGAAACACTATGCTTCACTTTGCGAAGTTCACGCAGTGAATCTGATTAGTCAAGCTGATCTTTGACCAATGGAATCACTGACATTATATCTAGGATACACTTCCAACTTGAGAGGTTTTTTTTTTTTTACTTTTTCCCAACGGGATCACGTTCATCTTTTGACAGCTGGCTTAACGACGAAGTATTCTGCTTTTCCAGAATGGAAAGGTGAGGACATTTTTCTTTATGTCATAAAAAATTATTTCCTAATGCTAACTTATGATTTAATAAGCAAATGATACCTGTGTGTGAGAGTGTGTGAGAAAAAAATGAAAATAAATAAATAAATTAGCGGAGCTGCCGTGAGGCTGGAGGGGACTGATTCTGTGTTTCTGTGTAATGTTCTTCTCGCTGTTGGAGGTACAGTGGAAGGACTGTTGTTTTTGTAATTTGTGAAACAGCAAGTAGCCTACGTTTTGCTGGAGTTATACTGAAGAGGTGGAAAGACTTGTGCCTTTTATTTATTTGGTACCAGTGTCTTCTCTAGAGCCATGGTGATTGGAAAACTGGGTGAACACGCTCCGTGTCCTTGTTGAACTGTAATCTGTGTACCTGAAACCTGGTGGGGTGAAGACTTTTTGCTGTGGTAGGGTGCTGTGAACGTGCCGGTCTGCCGGTCTGGCGGTGGCCTTGGTGGCTCTGGACAATCCATCTCGGAGTTGGGCCAGACACGTGTTGGTTCAAGGTACGTTTGGTATAATTCAGTGTAGATAGTTTAGTAATCCTGTCATCTGAACCTGGTTTGCAGTTGGACTGAGCCAAGATACGGGGGGAACTCAGAAGGAAATCCTTATCTTTATTTGTTGAGTTGGGCAGCTGGAGGCCGGAAGCTGTCTGAGGTGCCAGCAAGGGGCAGTCTTAGTGCCAGGAAGGGCTATTGGTTTTGTAATTTAAACAGTGTGTTGTTTGCATTGAGTAGTTATGTAGACTGATATGATTCTGGGTCTGTAAGATCAATGTAGGGTAGGGTGTTTTGTGCAAGTGTAAGTACATTCATTCATGTGATCTTTCAATAGTTTCAGTCACTGGAACCTGTCGGTGTCAGTATGGTCTTTTAGTCTTATTAGCAGGCCCTAATGCCAGACTGGGAATTATGTATTTGTGTGGCTGCTAGTACTGTTGGCACCTGTGTGGAAGTTAACCAGGGGGGAGATGGCCCATTGTTGTGAATCGTTGGGTTTTTAAGTCGTATATGATGATATGTTTGTCAACCTATGATGATATGTTTGTCAACCTTATATGCATTGCTCAGTCAGTGGGAGTAAGCCAGCTGGATATTTAGCTGAAGATCAACTTTAACACAGATTGACAGCCCCGGAAGTGTTTTGGAGTAGTGATGTGGTGTGTGTGTGGTTGTCCCATGGTTCAGACATAGGCTATAAGTTGTAAGTGATTTTTACAGCAGTGGCAGTGACAGTGACTGACAGATTTATTTTGGGCAATAAGTATCTGCATCTTTTATCTCTTGCTTTCCAAGCTACAGATGTTTGGACCTTGTTCCTAACATTGGGAATTGTGTTGGAAGCCATGCATGTTTTTTAAGGTTGTTCTATCTAAGAAAAGTAGGTAATAGTGGATATGCAGTCGGACCAGGCTATGGATTTGAGTCGGACTGAAGTTTGACTTTGATTTTGTACTACTGTGTGGCACTGATGTCTTGTAAAGTGAGCTGGGCATAATCTGTCTGGAAATCTCTTTCATTTATACACATGAATGATGATTAGACTAAGGCTAGTTGCTAACGCTGGTTTATTAATTTGGATAAGGTACCATTGGGTGCATCTTGTGATTGGAACAGGTTAGTTTAAAGACAGAATATCCACAGTAATAACTTTGACTCCCACGTGTTGTGCTCATGATGAGTGTGAATTTAGTATGTGTAGGGCCCTATGGGATTCATGATAGATTCTTAGTGGGGGATGCGCCTGTATGTGTCCACAGATATCTCCCTGTACTCCTGCCTTGGCTGGTGACGGGATCCCTGTGTGAGGAGTGGCACAGCGTAGACTGCTGTTCCTGTTGCTGCGACAGTTTTAAGTGGTACATGTGAATGTTGACGACAAACAGGGGCTGTTTTAAGGTAACAGCACTGACATTATTTCCAGGATCAGGAGAGTGTGCCATTATTCATCGGTTGTGGAGTAGACTACCAGCGTGTGACGGACACCAGCAGAAATCCTTAGTGACTTCAAATTTATTTATTAATATCATTGTGCAGTAGTCTTAGTGTTGGTTAATAGCCATTGCTTGTGTGTGTCGCAAGCTGCACAGGCTTTCAAGACAGTTCATCTTTTGTGTGGTGGCAAGAGACATTTAGGTAAACATTTCTTACATGTTGTGTAACTTGGTTGGGCCATTCTGTGCGAGTGATTCATAGTGCAAACCCAGTTATTGGATTATCAATGGTCATGCGTGTTTTAAGTGCCAAGTTGTTGAAATGTAATCTGGTTTAGTTAACCTTGTATGTATATGTGTTACAGAATTGTTGTTTGGGCATTCTATATTAGTGATTGGTCTGTCATTGTGTCGGAGTTCATTCCCTGGTTGCTGGCTTGTGTATGAGCCGGTAAGTGAAATTTGTTGTGTAGGTCTCGGATTCACAGTGTCCTGTTGGGCCAATAGCCAAGATGCTATCGGTCGTGTGGGTTGCATTGCATGGTAGTGATGCATCATACCAGGCTGGGCACATTGGGATTGGACCTGAACAAAGTTTAGTCGTAAAGTAGTTTCATCACCTTATGTTAGTTTTGTTGTGCAGTGACTAGAAATATGTGTGTGAATTGTGTCAAGGGGTTGAATGTTTGAGTTTGAGAGAGAGTGATGATGTGGGTAGTGAGTGGAATATTCAATATTATGGACCCCGGTGTCGTGGTTTGAATGAAGTTACATACTGTGTGAAACTGGTCATTCGTTTTTGGACTGCTTATTTGAGTTGGGACATCAGGTATTGTAGGTCTGTAAGTCTATCTGTCCCTCCTTAGCAAGTCAGGTCTTATCGAGCCTGACAGTGAACAACGGTTCTCATGTAATTGTGAAACATACAGACAGACAGTATTCCATTATTTATTTATTAAAACAAACAAACAAAAAAACAAACAAACAAACAAAACACGAAAGTAAGAAAAAATTCTTTATGGTTCGGGCACCTCTCCACTGAAGGAGATCTCACATTGATTTGTGGTTGTGTTGTTTGTTTGTTTGTCTGTTTGGTTGTTTTATGAATAACATTTTCAGCATCCACGAATAATTTTCCTGCATTCTCTTTTTATTGATTGTGTCTGGCAATCATATCTATTCTTTTAGTGAAATATTCTGGTGAAAGTATGAAAACTGCACGCTAGTTTAACTTTTCCCTATTCTCTTGCACTATTCTCTTCACTCAGTATAAGCCGAGTTACGATTTTGTTTCCATTTGATTGTGGAAATTTGTGTTCATATTATCGACTGTGAAATTTGCTTAAAATTGCATTTTAAAACAAAAACAGTACTAGTTCACTTTGCCGTTCATGTAACGTTTACAGAAATGAACAAATACGAACAAAAACATGCCAACAATGTCCTCTGCTTTCGACTTCGAAATTTGATGTGTGAGTGAGTCAGGGCAAAAGAAATAGACTGTTTACTCCCCTCACCCCCCCCCCCCCCCCCCCGCAACACACACACATGTGCACAGGCTTACATACACAAACTGATATACAAACACATATACACACACACACACACACACACACACACACACACACACACACACACACACACACACACAGCATTTCAGTCCGCCATTTTGACGAAATAGAAAGTCATCAAAATTGCAGGAATAATCACTGAAAGCGTAAGAATAGTTTATTGTTTTAATCCAAAGAAGCAGGATATAAAGCGCCCATCGTTTTGTAAAGCGCTTTACAAAATGGCGGGGGCCTAGCCCGCCGATTTGTAAGCGCTCTACAAATCGGCGCTGCTTACAAATCGGCGGTTTTACAAGTCACGCAATGTGCGCTGATTTGTAAGCGCTTACAAATCGGCGCTGCTTACAAATCGGCGGGTTACACCAATCGCCCAGCACGCTGAACCTGTTGCTCCAGGCGCCAAGGTTGTAGAGCAGAGGATCCGGGTAGGGCTGGTAGTACCAGGATGGCTGGTACCGTGATCGTCTGGCACTGACACATACATCATCCATGTATGCCTGACATGGAAAAAGCATTGAAGCTGGTGTGAACGGCTGCTCCATCCATCGAACCCATGGATCCAACGCCTGAATGAAGAAAACAGCTGACCAAGGCATCCTTGCACAATGCCACGATGCCTGATAATCCTGGGCGTTGACGTGTCTCCCATCTGCACCTGGAATGTAGAGTTGGTGGAGATATCTGCCGTTACGTCGATGGTGTTCTGGGGTAGCCGGCGCGCTTTGCATCGCATCCAACACCACTCTGTGATCAATGCTCCCATAGGCGTCCTTCATGTCAACGAAAGTAGTGTAGAACTGGCTTGGTACATGTGTGACGTTCTCAATTGCAGTTTTCAAGCAGAATACGTGTTCTTGAAGGCCAATTCTTGGAGAAGACCCTCGTGTTTTGATGACAGCCTTCCAGTCGAAAAAATCCATGGTAAAAGCCTACTTTGCACTAACTTCATGTAGATCTTGTATAGAGACGTCAACAATGAAATAGGTCTCCAGTCACCAGGCTGCATCACATTCCCTTCTTTTGGGGGAAGTAAAGTGATCGTGGCATGTTTCCAATTGGTGGAAATTCTTTAGTTTCTCTATCAAATGTTAAATATTTCCGTCAAAGGCAATGACAGACGTTATAGATGCTATTTCAGAAAAGAATATTCAACTCCATCATATCCAGGCGCTGTGTTACTCTTCAGCGATTTCACCACAGTTATCACTTCGTCCTCGGTGAACAGGTCCAACTGCAGCTCTTCTTCAGGAGGAAGAGGGGCGATGTTGACAGGCCAGGGTGGAGGGAGGAGGGGGTACTCCAAACACCTTTTTACTCATCTGCTGGAAAAAAAAAAACTCTGTAAAACACATCCACTTCAATGGGACAAGTGGGTCGTGCTTCTGATCTGCTGTCGTTCTTGATGATCTCAATGGCACGTGTCTGATTATCTAACCAAAGCTGCGTTAGTTCATGCTTTTCCACGCTCCGCCCTCAATGTTGATCCTGTCTTCCACGCATATGTCTAAAGTGTTTCCTAAGACTTGGGAAGATGGTGTGATCAATGTAGTGAAGAGCTTTTTCGATTTTCTGCCGCAACTTATATTTTTCTGATTCATGCTGAATTTGTTCAGCGATTTGAATGGGAAACTTGTTGACAGCTCTCCAGATAAACCTCAGAACGCAAAGTTCTAAATCCAGAACCTGTGACGCCTCTTCATTCGGCGTCATCGTAGAGTTGACGTTACGCTGCACTTCCAGAAAGTGGACTGGACTTTGCCTAGGAGACGAAGCCATGGTTGAAAATCCCCGTGAGGAAACTTGATGGCCTCTGCATGCTTCGTTCGGATAGACTCACGAAACAGCCGCTCGGTTCGTTCGTTCGAAGTCTACCCACTGGGCGTCGTGGATTACTCCTTCAAAGGGCACCCAGGTCTCTGGGGCTGGCAAACTCCAGTGGCACTGTGAGTTGACCTGTTGACAGGGGCTGCTCATGGTCGTTGACTGGGTCCACCACACGCCGAATCACTCCACTCCAGAGCATAGCTCTGGCAGAAGCTTTTGCTTCAGCAATCAATGGCCAGGCACCTTGCATTGCTGGGCTGACTGTGTTTTTGAGGACAGCGATCACGGATGGACGGCAGACAGCAAATTCAAGCAGAGCGACGTGAAGGCACAGCCGCTCTGGTCGCCATTGTATGATATCACATACATACATACATACATACATACATGCATGCAGACAGACCCACATACAGGCAGAATGACGGATATACGTACATGCATGCATACATGCAGACATACATACATATGTATATATATAAGCACACGTAATACATACGTACATACGCACACATGTATACACACATATATGGCATCGCTCTTCTTGAGAGACAATGTGTTAAGCCATGGATCAGTCAGCTGCAGAGGTGCAGCACCTGTTGTGGCTGAAGAGCCTGATTCCTGAGTGGCAGACTCTGTTGCAGTCGCTGCAGGGCAGTCTTGGTCATGAGTGTCTGATGATGCCGACGCAATTCTTTGCCGTCTGCGACGCCGCCGTTCTTCCCAACGAGCTTTCTCCTCTGCTCTGTTTGCTTGATTCCGGCCTTGATGGTGGAC
>JADBJO010001508.1:12500-15362 GCA_016801955.1 Conus betulinus
ACAGATAAAAACGATATAGCGATGCCAAATGCCAAGAGTCTACACGCGTCAGGAAGATGACGTGACCGGACGGTCTGGTCAGAGTGACACAGCTTGTCAGTTTAGTTCGACATGATGTAATCCCATCCAGTCCCGGTGTCTGGATATACCCTGTACACCACCACCACCACACCACCACCACCACCACCACCACCACACCAACAACAACAACAACAACAACTAGCGCTTAGCGTCTTGCAACTGCTTATTGATGTAATTCAACAGTTCATTCTGTATACCATTGCATTTCCATCGATCAAGTGTGCATAATTATGTGACACATGATTTAACCTCTATGAAAGGGATCTTCAATTGACACTAGGGCCTAAGTCAAGTCAACGCCTGCTCTCCAAGTATGCTGAAGGCTATATCACGTCAAAAAAAAAATGATTATCACGTCACGTATAAGGCGTTATTGACACTGTAGAATTATTGCGACGTTAAATAATTTCCTACACTGATAGTGCAGCTGACGGCTGATTTTTTTTTTTTTTCTTTTTTTTTTTTTTTTTTTTCTTTTTTTTGAATCTGGGAAACCATTTTTTTCAATGGATCTTGATACATTTTCATTGTTAGCCTATTGGTAAAGTACATCGTTTTGAGACTGACACCGTGTGGTAAATAGACTCAAGGACAGACGGTGTTCTAACAGCATTTAGTAGGCTAGTGACCTGACCTAGTTAGTGTTAAGACAGTCAGTCCGTTTGACTGTGAGCCTATGTGCTTGAAGAAATGGCCTTGGGGGCCTGTGATGGAATAGTCCTCGGGGACCTGGACAGACTGGCTATGATGGCCTGTAACTGTATTCAACGGATTTCTAATGGCCTTGGGGGTCTGTGTGCATATGGGCTATGACAGCCTGTAACTGTATTCAAGGGATTTTTATTGGCCTTGGGGGGCTGTGGTGTGTGTTATATTTCCATGAAAAAAAGATATTGATTACTATTGCTAATTAGGGAACTTTGAATTGAACAATAAGCTGAAGCCTCTTATTCGAGGGAACTTTTATCGGAGTTGGTAAACGAAACAAGATCGCATGAGTATGTATTTGTCTCCAAATCATCAAAAGAAAAAGATAAATGCATAGTCGTAAACTTTCAATCATTTGTCAAGAAAAAGAAAGAACTCAGTAATTTAGTCACTGATAAAAAAAAAAAAACATTGATGTTGTAATTGGAACAGAAACTTGGCTAGAAACTGGAACATCCAGCAGTGAGCTTCTAATGGAGGATTTTGATATATATAGAAAGGACAGACTCGGAAAAGAGAGGTGGGGGATCTTGATTGCTATTCGGAAGAACCTAGCCAGTGAGTTTTTATATCAAGGCAAAAATAATGAAAGTTTATTTTGTAGGATTAATTTTAGGAATAGGAGACTTGTCATTGTTGGATCAGTATAAAGACCTCTGGACTCAGATGAAAATGTATGTTCCTCTATTTGCAGAGACATTTCGGACATTGTTTTGGCCAATAAGAAGGCAATATTATGGATTGGTAGAGACTTCAACTTACATGATATTGACTGGCATGAAGATGCCATTCTTGGTAATCAATACAATAAAAACATTAATTCTCAGTTTTTTGATACCACCAAAGACTTTGGATTAGTGCAGTCAGTTAAAATACCAACATGTGGCAATGCATTCCTGGATTTATTTTTCACCAATTGTCCAGGCGCGCTTTAGGCAATCAGGAATTAATTGCAGGCCTGGGCGATCATGACATAATTCTCTTAGAGAGCAACTTTCAACCCTTCCGAAGAAAACCCCCCTAAACATACAATCAGACTCTGGAACCAAGCAGACTTACCTAAATTACGCAGGGATACCCATGATTTCAGTCTTTTTTTTTTTTTTTTTTTTTTTTTTTTTTGAGGTCTCATAGTGTTAAAGATAATGTCAATGACCTTTGGAAGTGTATAAAAACTAACTTGGAATTTATTATGGATGACAACATACCTACTAAGATAACTTCAAGCAAGAACCACCAGCCATGGATTAATACAAAAAACTAAACGTTTGTTGAGAAGGAAACATCAGTTCTTTAAGAAATTGAAACCACACCCTAATTCAGAAAGATTACTGACTAGGTATAAACATATTAAGGGAAGGTGTCAGAGAGAATGTAGGCTTGCTCACTCCAAATTATGTAATTCAATTATTTCAGAAGGTGATAATCAAAACAAGAAATTATAGTCTTACATAAGGAGTAAGAGACAGGACAACATTGGGATTCCAGACCTGAGAAACAACCAGAATAAACCTGGTACAGGACTCTGAAGGAAAACCAAATCTACTAAACAATCAGTTTTGTTCGGTTTTCTCAAATCCCAAGCATTTAATTAACATTAAACTAAAGGATGATGATAAACTCTCTGAAATGCAAAATATTAAAGCAAGCAAAGCAGGAGTATTTAAGTTACTGACCAACATCAATGAAAACAAAGCTACTGGTCCTGATAGCATTCCTGGCAAGCTCTTAAAATTATGTGCCAATGAATTGACTGAGGCATACCAACTACTTTTACAAGCTTCACTGTACCAGGGAGTAGATGATGAGTGGCGAGATGCTAGCATTGTCCCTTTATTCAAAAAGGGTGACAAAACAAAAGCAGAGAACTATAGACCGGTATCTCTTACATCCATATCAGCAAAACTACTTGAACACATAATATATAGTAGCATAATGGACCATCGTGACAAACATGACTTCTTAGATAACGCCCAGCATGGTTTTAGACAGTGAAGGAGTTGTGAGACTCAACTTATAAAAACTCTCAATGATTTTAATAACTGTCTTAACAACAGACAGCAAATAGATGCA